>JBBBDQ010001362.1:5802500-5995000 GCA_037127315.1 Ascarosepion bandense
GAAAATGTGTTTTTTTGACAGTATTTGTTTATTTCTACTATTAATAGTTTTTTTGACAGTATTTGTTTATTTTTTTGACAGTATTTTTTGACAGTGTTTTTTTGACAGTATTTGTTTATTTCTACTATTAACAGTAGAAATAAACAAATACTATCAAAAAAACACATTTTCAAACTCAAAACGTTTTAATATTCTTTCCTATATATATATTTGCAGAAAGTTCCGACGATTAACAAAATGGCTTTAACAACCAACAAATTTAATTCGTTTGAACATTATTTTTAATTGATACTCGTTTTTGAGCAGATATTCTGTTTTTAATCAAACAGTATATTTATATATTTATTTTTAATAAAAAATTGAAAATATAATAGAAATGGATATATAAATACACAGCTTGATTAAAAACAGAATATCTACTCAAATATGAGTATCGATTAAAAATAATGTCCAAACAAATTATTAATAGATAAATCATAAGATTATTTCCATATGCCTTGTCTCTTGATGGTGACAGTTTCATACCTCAAATAATTCCAAATGTCACTTGAAGCCTCAAATTGACAGCAACCAGGCAATGTTGAAATGTTGATACATTATATGTATACAGAATGATTGAAAAGTAACACTCCATTTTAAAATACTTATAATTTATTTATTAACTATTTTTTAACTCTAACCCCAGCCACCCTGGAATCATATCAACTGATTTCACCAGGAATCTGTATGGTTTGAAAGGTAACTTCTTGTATTTGCCCTTTAAGTTCCTCCAAAGTCTTTGGTTTGGTATAGTAGATTTGCTTCTTTAACCAAAGCTAAAGGAAAAAGTCACAGGGTGTTGAGTAAGAACACCTGGCTGGTCACCCATTCATAAAATAGGAAGTTACTTTTCTTTTGCTAATACACAAAGAAATTAACAAAACAATGCACTTTTTGTAATGACAGTTACTACGATAACCAATTTCTAAAACAATATAACTAACCATCAGAAATTTCCTCAGGGTTTATCATCAAATCAAACAAAAAGGAAATTAATAATTAACATCAAGAAAAGATAGCTGAAGTTCCTGTAACATACAATGAAGAAGGAAGGCTTGGAGAACCTGATACTCACAGGTCACAACTTTTTTTAATACTATTAGTACATTTCACAAATAAAGTTTCAATAGAGTTTATCAAGATAATTCTGTTCACAATAATTGAGGTATAAATTTTTCATACTATTGCATATCTTATCTCTCTCTATCATAATAATGATAATACAATTGAAAAAAATATGTATACAATTATTGTGACCAGAATTATGATTAATTCTTTTGAAACATTAGAAACTTTGGGCCAAAAGTAGGCTTGCACTCAGTAGGTATGTACTTTACATTTTTTAAAAACAGTTTATTACATCTATATTTATATGTTAAAAACATATTTGTTCAAAACTGTTCAGGTACATTTGTCTAACATTACTTGAAATTTTTTAGTAGTTTAATCTCTTCAGTGCTCAAAATGTCCTTCAACACTGTGAGATTTCTTGAACATTCCCAGAGCACTATGACACATAGTCAGTTAAACATCATACATAATGCATGCTTTGGATGATCATGTCTCAAAAGAGTCATGACTGACTAGGCAGAAGATTATCCTACAGTAGGTTGCCATTGCTTTCTGCAATAGACTAGTTGCCAGCCAAGGCTATAGAACCCAATCTGTCCTATTATTTAACCCATAACTGGAGGGAGGAGATTGATTAATACCTTTCCCAAGGATATTTGTGCATAAGTGAATGGAAGGAATTAAGCTGGGATTTGAACTCGGCTTCTTGATTTGTCATTCCGAGTCAATATCCACTGCAACACAACGCACATCTATGACACATAGCACAACACAGATATTAATCTTCATAAATATCAATAAATACTTCTGAGATCTACTCTTTTAATTCATCCACTGTGTGGGGATTTCTCTCATAAACATTGCTCTTTATTACACCTCAAAACAGGAATCCATTGGTAAAAGGTCAAGTGAACATGCTGCTCCTTTTTATTTAACCAATACTTTGGAAATATTTGGTTAATGTAGAATGGGGCACTGTGATCTAAAGGCAAAATGGCATGGCCAATGATGCATTCCAGAAACTTAATAGATCATTGAGAAACAGAAAATCTTTGCTGGAAATGAAGAGGAGAGTTCTGGATTGTTATGCCATGTCCTTCAGTGTGGCACGATATGCTGGACAATCTTCTTGAAGATGGAGAAGAGACATGAAGCAATCACAATGTGGTTCTACAGAAGGATGCTGAGGATTCCATGGACTGAATATGTTAGCAACGATGAGGTTTTAGAAAGGAGAGGAACAAAAAGGAAATTAATACTTAACATTGGGAAAAGACCGCTGAAATTCCTGTGACATGTAATGAGGAAGGCGGGCTTAGAGAGTTTGATACTCACAGGTCAGATAGAGGGAAAGAGAGAGAGGAATGCAACATGTTGCATACTTGATGGGACTGAGCAAATGAATGGCAGAGCAGGGCTTGGGATGGGTAACAAGAGAAAATGTGTCAAGAGCTACTAGGGATAGGGAGATATGGAAGGCCATGATCACCTACGTCCTGAAGGGGCAAGGTATATAGAAGAAGTCCCTTACTGCCAAAGCCTAATGTGAAGGTGCTCCATCTTGCTGAAAAAACAGTTATGATATGGATAAATTAGATATGAAAAAGAATAGGGAAACAATGGTGAGGCTTGTTTGTGTACAATAAATCACGAAGTGTCCAAGTAACATACTTAATTTGCCAGAACCAATTTTCATAATTCAATGAATGGTTGCTCTTGTTATGTATTGAGTGATATTAAATTCTCATAATTTTAATGTATTTCTTTCAACTGAATTATCATTATTATGATTATGATAGCGTTAAGATATGCAATAGTATGAAAAGTTAATATCTCAATAGACTTATGGCCTATCACGTTGACTACACCAGTTCTTGCTCGATCACCAAAGTTAAGCAACGTTGAGCCTGGTCAGTACTTAGATAGGTGACCGCTTGGGAATACCAGGTGTTGTAAGCATTTAGTGATGGATGTGCATTGTGGTGCAGTGGATAACGGCTCAGAAAAACAAATCGGTGAGCCGAGTTCAAATTCCAGTTGAACACCCTGCATTCACTTAAGCACTGGTACCCTTGGGAAAGGTATTAATCCATTCCTTCCCTTCAGTTATGGGTTAAATAACAGCGTAGGACTTGGGAACCCTGCCCTTAAAAAAAGCCCAATGAATCTTGATACTCGAAAGGAAAAATGTATTACTAGTCACAAAACTTATATAAAAAACAACAATAAATAATTGAAAGGAAAAGGTATTACCAGCAATAAATAAATAAAGTTTAGTTGGCAATAAATGACCCGCTGAGGTTGATTTGCCATAAAAACAAAACAGCCAACAATAATATCTCAATTATTGCAACCAGAATTATGTTGATTAACTCTATGAAACATTATTTATCAAATGTACTAATAGTGTTAAAAAAGTGCTAATACACAAAGAAATTAACAATAAAATGCACTTTTTGTAATGACAGTAATCATGATAATTAAATTTTTATAATAATATTAAACATCTGGAATTTCTTCATGGTTTATCATCAAAACAATAATCAGGGAAGCAAGTATATGGAAGGGAATTCCAGAGGTGGGAAATGCAAGAAAAGAAGCTGTTAGAGTAGAAATTGCAGTTACATTTTATCGGTTTCACTGTAAAAGGGTGGGACCTAGTTGCTAATCTAGTAGTTCATGTAAATTCATACCTAAGGGGCACTAGTAATCTAAGTTCATTGGTGCAGAAGCCCTGAAAGTATTTATAGAAGAGGTACAGGGAAGCCATGTTCCGCTGGTGAGAGAGCGACTGCAGCCAAGCTGCTATGTTGGTATCAATCACATTACAGATTCTCTGTTGAATTTTGTCAAGATCCCCAAGGTGAATAGCAGGGGCACCCGACCAAATGTGGCAGCATTATTCAATATACAGGTGGATGGTATCTGACTGTAAAAGGGGTACTGGTCAGAGACTAGTAAATAGCTGTTTAAAAACATGCTCAATGCTCAATTCAGAGAACTGAACATGCAGATCCAATATTAAATTAATAAACAAAATATTTTCCACTTACTTGCTATCCAGGTTTGAACCATATTGGTCTCATACAGCAGTTAGGGTAAACCATATTTAATGTAAAAGTCATATGACTAAATGAGGTTTCCTAACTAAGGAGTCTATATATACATATTGAACAAGATCAACAACATAGTCCATATTGACAGCAAGCCACAGCCTGTACAGGGAAAACCGACTAATAATAGTGCCTAATAATAAAAAAGCCAATGACAGAATCAAGAAACTACTTTTCAAACTTTTCAAGGGCCTTGGGTTTGATATTGAGATTGACATGAATGGGAAAGTAGAACAACATTTGGATGTCAAATTTAATTTGCATACTGGTACAGTCTTCCCATGCATGAAACTCAACACAAAAGTGAAATATGTGAACACTCTGTCTAACCACCCTGCAAGCATAATCAAGCACAATTCTAAAGTAATAGACTGCAAAAATTCCTCTTCCAAAGAAATATTCAAAGAAAAAAACAAAGAATATGAAAGGGTGTTAAAAGAGGAGGGGCATTAAACCAAGTTAATATTTAAACCTCAAATGAACCAGCAAATGAGGAATAATAATAGAGCAAGAAATATTATTTAGTTCAACCCCACCATTTCAATTTGAAGGTGAAATCTAATATGGGGAAGATATTTTTTAAAATGCTGAACAAACACTTCTGCTAGTACACTGAATTACATAAAATCTTCAACAGGAACATGGTAAAATTAAGTTATAACTCTATCAGTAAATTAGAAAATGATATCTTCTTCTTCTTCTATGTGCCCTGTCCCTTCAGGACGTAGGCGATCATGGTTTTCCATGTCTAAAAAACAAGGAATTTCAAGGCTAACGTACAAATTGACAGTGTCAATAATAATTCGTGTAACTGCAGGGACAAAAGTATATGTTTGCTGAATGGAGCTTGTAAACCAGAAGGAGGATTAGTTAATAAAGCAAAAGTGGAATATCCTAATAGACAGAAAAAGCTTTATATGGGATGTACAGAAGACAATTTCAAAAGAAGATTTTATAACCACAAATCATCCTTCAAGTTAGAAAAGCACAGGAACTGTACCAAACTCACCAGCCACATGTTGAAATCAGCAGAAAAAAAAAACAGTAGAAAGCCTAATGTGAACTGGAGTATATTGAACATTATCAGTTTTTTAAACCATTGGGGATATCATTTGCAGAATACCATATGTGTGTGTCTGTCTGCCATTTTTTTCCTCTCCTTCTCATTTGATTACCCTTACTCTTGCTCAATCCCACTACCTTTGATAGGAATTCCAGTGGTTGTGTGTATAAATTAAAAACAAAGAATAAGCATTAGGAAATATGGTTTGCCTTTATCACCTGTTGAAATCTATATGATTGAAACATAGGTAGCAAGGGAGTTGCCATTATTTTTTTTTTTAAGATATATATATATAATACAGTGCAAAAGTATTAGGATAAGAATTATTTTATATTTTATGAAGCATATTGACAGAAAATAAACAATTTAATTAAAGTAATTTTATTTGATTTGCTCAACAAATGCTTTAACAAGAAAAAAATACTTGTTACAAAGTAAATTTAATATTTAGTATAATAGCCTTTTGCTTTGATCAAAGTCTTCATCCTGTCAGGCATTGACATCATAAGCTTCTTCAATGTATCTAATGGTATCTCCTGCCAAGCAGCTTGTATTTGTCCCCAAAGTGTGTCTTGCAAAGTAACATTAGATTTATCAATTTGGGAAGGGGAGAATATGGAAAAAGTCAGTCAGATCCAAGGATAATAGAACAATGAGTAGTTTCAAAATAACTTGTTTAATAGAAAATAGGAAAAATTAAACATAATTTCTTTTTAATACATTTCTTTTACACCTAGTTTTCAATAATCAATATTTATTAGCAATTTCCTTTGTTTTTTACCCTGTACTTGAATTTCAGTGAGGATTTTAGGAAAATCGCCCCTGTCCTAATTCTTTTGCTCACTACCGGTAGTGATTTTAAACTTTATTTTGCTACCTCATAAAAGATAAAATAGTTCTTGTCCTAATACTTTTGCACAATACTCTGTGTGTGTGTGTGTGTGTGTGTGTGTGTGTGATTGTAAATGGTAATTTCATATCTCAAACAATCTTCAAAGAAAAGATTTTTGTAGAAGGAGAGGGGAGATGGAAGGAGACAAATAGAAGAGAAGGAAGCAGATAGGGAGAGGGCAAGAGGAAGCAAAAGAGAGGGTGAAGAAGGAGGACAAAAAGTGTGGAGGAGAGAAAGAACGATAAGAGGAGAGGAGAAAAGTGAGGAGGTAGAAGGAGACTGAGAGAGGAAGAATGGGGGGAAAGAGGAAAAGATAGCAAGAGAGGGAGAGGAAGTCAAAAAGTGTGGAAGAGAGAAAGATGAGAGGAGAGGAGGAAAGTGAGGAGGTAGAAGGAGACTGAGAGAGGAAGAATGGGGGGAAAGAGGAAAAGATAGCAAGAGAGGGAGAGGAAGTCAAAAAGTGTGGAAGAGAGAAAGATGAGAGGAGAGGAGGAAAGTGAGGAGGTAGAAGGAGACTGAGAGAGGAAGAATGGGGGGAAAGAGGAAAAGATAGCAACAGAGGAAGAGGAAGTCAAAAAGTGTGGAAGAGAGAAAGATGAGAGGAGAGGAGGAAAGTGAGGAGGTAGAAGGAGACTGAGAGAGGAAGAATGGGGGGAAAGAGGAAAAGATAGCAAGAGAGGGAGAGGAAGTCAAAAAGTGTGGAAGAGAGAAAGATGAGAGGAGAGGAGGAAAGTGAGGAGGTAGAAGGAGACTGAGAGAGGAAGAATGGGGGGAAAGAGGAAAAGATAGCAAGAGAGGGAGAGGAAGTCAAAAAGTGTGGAAGAGAGAAAGATGAGAGGAGAGGAGGAAAGTGAGGAGGTAGAAGGAGACTGAGAGAGGAAGAATGGGGGGAAAGAGGAAAAGATAGCAAGAGAGGGAGAGGAAGTCAAAAAGTGTGGAAGAGAGAAAGATGAGGAGAGGAGGAAAGTGAGGAGGTAGAAGGAGACTGAGAGAGGAAGAATGGGGGGAAAGATGAAAAGATAGCAAGAGAGGGAGAGGAAGTCAAAAAGTGTGGAAGAGAGAAAGATGAGAGGAGAGGAGGAAAGTGAGGAGGTAGAAGGAGACTGAGAGAGGAAGAATGGGGGGAAAGACGAAAAGATAGCAAGAGAGGGAGAGAGAAAGGAAGAAACAGAGAGAGGGGAGTGGAAGATAGTGTTAAGTGGGAAACAGGAAATTAAAACGCTTTTAGTCAATTGTTGGGTGGTTTTTTTGTTTATTTTAAAGTTTTTCTGTTATATTTATTCATTTGTAAATTTTATCATTCTTCAGAATTGTAGGCCTATTGATATTTATAAAATTTATTTCATTTTAATAAGGCCATAATAAACAGAAATACTATTAAGTCATTTGGACTTAACGGTATTTCTGTTTGATTTGGTGCTACAATTAAGGGCAGAGAGGGAAGCATGTGCCATTGTAATGTCTCCTTTCTTGTCAAGTTTACCTAACACTGCATTGTGAAATTTTAGAGCAAAAATTGGAGTAGATAGACTGAACTATCGCCCAGTTCACACTCCACCCACGTCTATTGAACAGGTGTAGAGGCTCATCCCTTGTTCCCTGTTTAGGATGTGGTTTCCGGCTTTCTCTTTTCCAATCTTTTCACTTTCTTTTTTGTTTATGTTTTTTAATTGGAGTAGATAGACTGAACTATCGCCCAGTTCACACTCCACCCACGTCTATTGAACAGGTGTAGAGGCTCATCCCTTGTTCCCTGTTTAGGATGTGGTTTCCAGCTTTCTCTTTTCCAATCTTTTCACTTTCTTTTTTGTTTATGTTTTTTAATTGGAGTAGATAGACTGAACTATCGCCCGGTTCACACTCCACCCACGTCTATTGAACAGGTGTAGAGGCTCATCCCTTGTTCCCTGTTTAGGATGTGGTTTCCAGCTTTCTCTTTTCCAATCTTTTCACTTTCTTTTTTGTTTATGTTTTTTAATTGGAGTAGATAGACTGAACTATCGCCCGGTTCACACTCCACCCACGTCTATTGAACAGGTGTAGAGGCTCATCCCTTGTTCCCTGTTTAGGATGTGGTTTCCAGCTTTCTCTTTTTCAATCTTTTCACTTTCTTTTTTGTTTATGTTTTTTAATTGGAGTAGATAGACTGAACTATCGCCCGGTTTACACTCCACCCACGTCTATTGAACAGGTGTAGAGGCTCATCCCTTGTTCCCTGTTTAGGATGTGGTTTCCAGCTTTCTCTTTTCCAATCTTTTCACTTTCTTTTTTGTTTATGTTTTTTAATTGGAGTAGATAGACTGAACTATCGCCCGGTTCACACTCCACCCACGTCTATTGAACAGGTGTAGAGGCTCATCCCTTGTTCCCTGTTTAGGATGTGGTTTCCGGCTTTCTCTTTTCCAATCTTTTCACTTTCTTTTTTGTTTATGTTTTTTAATTGGAGTAGATAGACTGAACTATCGCCCAGTTCACACTCCACCCATGTCTATTGAACAGGTGTAGAGGCTCATCCCTTGTTCCCTGTTTAGGATGTGGTTTCCAGCTTTCTCTTTTCCAATCTTTTTCACTTTCTTTTTTGTTTATTTTTTTTAATTGGAGTAGATAGACTGAACTATCGCCCGGTTCACACTCCACCCATGTCTATTGAACAGGTATAGAGGCTCATCCCTTGTTCCCTGTTTAGGATGTGGTTTCCAGCTTTCTCTCTTTTAATCTTTCCACTCTTACGTAGCCCCCAGCACATCAGTGGCGTTACTGCCTTGCTCGGGGTGATATGATTAAAAAAAAAAAAAAACAGTAACTATTTTAATTTACTTTTTAATTCTTAAAAATTGAGACTTTATTTGTACTATATGTATATATATATAATTTTTTTTCAAAATCATTTCACCCCAAGCAAGGCAGTTTTACTGCCACTGGTGCACAGGGGTTTACATAGGAGGAAAGTGATGAGAAAGAGGGACAGGTTATAGGGGGTGGTCAGGAAGTGGGTAATAGAAGGATGAGAATACTGGTGTGATAAAAGTGGCGTGGACAAAGAAAAGAACATGAGAGAAAGGATGCAAGTCAGTGAGATAGGAGATGATTATTGACCTTACATTTAAATTCTTGGAGATTGTAGCTGTTGGGGAAGCAAGTATACAGATGGGAATTCCACAGGTGAGAAGTGCAAGAAAAGAAGCTTCTAGAGTAGAAGTTGTGGTTACATTTTATTGATTTCGCTGTAAAAGTGTGGGATCTTGTTGCTAGTCTAGTCGTAATTAAGAACCAAAATTTAACAGCTGACACTTCAAAGATTTTACAAGCATTCCCAAAATGTTTACATGAGGAAAAAGGAAGTGAGCCCACATTATTTTTGAGCATCATATATTTTCTCTTCATTATTTCTGGATATTAAACATATTAAACGATCATCTTTACCAACTTCTGTTTTAATTTTAAAAAAGTCAATTAAGAATTTATCCTATTTTTCCCTTCTTCTTTCAATCAATTAAAAAATGATGAATTTATGGCATTCAATAAAATGCTGTCAGATTGCAAACACCCCGCCTCCATCCCCAAACAGCTCCCTCCCCATTTCCCCAAACAGTAATCACTGAAATTCAAAAATAAAAAAATATGCCTAACAAATTTCCCCCATGTTTGCAATGGCTAGGAAATAAACAAAGTGATTACACAGCAAAACTATTTCTTCATTACCAGAACTTCTCATTAAAATTATCATTATAATTCATTTTATCATTATTATTATCATCATCATCATTTGTACTCATTGATTTTTCACACAAATAGTAACTGGTGGTTTCCACTACAGTTCAAGTGACATCAAGTTTCATCAATTCTGCAGGTCGCTCCTGAGTATTATTGAACCTTTAGTTACACTCTCATCTTGATGATTTCAATTTCTACTTAGATTTCCAAATAACAAATGTTCACCTAATAAAAATCATGAGGGCCACTCAAAATAGAGAGCTACTCTTAACATATATATATATATATTTATTATAAATTATATTTTAGAACATGTACATAATTTTTCTATATATAGCCACAACAAAGGTAAATTTGTTTTGATATTGAAACTTCAATGTCTCATTATCGACACACCGCCTGATGAAACATTGAAGTTTCAATGTCGAAACACATGTACCTTTGTCATGGATATATATAGAAAAATTATGTACATGTCCTAAAATATAATTTATAATAAATATTCACAGCTCCATATATTATATATCTAGCACTGTTTTCAATTAATGTTTTGGACGTTGTAAGAATTCTTTCTTCATTCTGTATTCACTCGGATATATATATATATATATTTATTTATTTATATGTAAAAAACAACAGTAAGAATTCATACAAATAAGTTTTATTAAATTTTCTTAATTTTATAAGTCATAACACATACAAATCAAATTTGTTGAAAAAGTATTTAAAGTTCAAAATTTTTTTTATTATAATTTTTCTTCTAAACCATTACTTGTCATTATCAGAGACATTAAAGTTTTCAGTTTTAACTGAGAAAGGTTTTGTTAGTTTCATTCTGATTTTTTTTACTTTTAAGTACTTTCCTTGTTGGTTACTGGGTCATGTAATTTAAAAATTATGTATTTAGCAACTACAGCACCTTTTTTTGCATTTTTAACAACACTTGAATAAAAAAGATTGTTACCTAAGTACAGAATATATATATATATATATATATATATACGCCTACATCAGTGGTTCAACTTGGAGTTTCATGCACTACGCAATCATCAAGTGCATATCACACCTGTATTCTCATCCTTCTCTTGCTCCTTTCTAACTGGTTCATCTTTCTCTACACTCTCCTCCTATCTAGTCTTTTTACTTTTATGCAGCCCCCTAATCTTATCTTTTACTCTTATGTAGCCCTCTACACATCAGTGGCATTACCGCCTTGCTCGGTGGGATACGATTAAAAAAAAAATGCAATGATCATAAATTTTGAAAAAAAGCATAGGTAGTAATTGCAAATTAAAAAAAAAGAATAAAAGAATAAAATAAAAAAATTCAAAGTTTATTTTTGTTATAAATACAATGACAGTGCTATATTTGAAAAAATATTTCCAAATTTGAAAATTATTGTAGTTCACAAATGAATCAAAAGTTATCAATGTTGTGGTCTTTCTCTTTTGAGAAATTTATATTGTCTTCAGAATTATACTTATCTAATAGCACCATAAACCAAATGCAGATGACAATTCTACTGTTGGAGCTTCTTTTCTCATACTTCCTGCCTGTGGAACTCGCTTCTATATTCTTGCTTTCCTGACAGTTACAACCTCCAGGAATTTAAATGCAATGTCAATACCCATCTCTTAACCACTTGACTCTATTTCTTTCTACACTACCCTATATATCTTTTCCTTTCTCTCCACCTTTGCAACTGTCATCACACCTGTATTCCCATCATTCTCTTGCTCCTTTCTAACTGGCTCATTTTTCTCTTCACTCTCCTCCTATCTAATCTTTTTACTTTTATGTAGCCCCTTAATCTTTTTACTCTTATGTAGCCCTCTGCACATCAGTGGCATTACTGCCTTGCTCGGGGTGAGACATATGATTATAAGCAATTATCATAAATTTTGAAAAAAAGCATAGGTAGTAATCGCAAATTAAAAAAAGGTATATGGTTAGGTCTTGAAGGCTGTCACAGTGCGATTAGTAAAATAAAGGAAAGTAAAGAAGTTTTTGGGTATTACCTATTTATTATACATTAATATTTCGAGATCAAAATCTCATCTTCAGAATGGCAGAGGAGCATGTGTCTGTCCGAGTGAGTCGTGCCTTTCAAGAAATGGTCATTCCTGGTGGCTGCTGGTGCTGCTGTCATTAATTTTACTGTGTGTTTGTGTGTGTAAGTGCATTAGAGCATGCATGTGTGTGTGTGTGTGTGTGTGTGTGTATGGTATATGTGTGATTTACGGTTGAGACCTTTTTCTGGTCTGATGTCATCAGACCAGAAAAAGGTCCCCAAAAAAAAGAATTAAAGAATAAAAAAAAAGAATTAAAAAATAAAATAAAAAAATTCAAAGTTTATTTTCATTATAAATGCAATGACAATGTTATATCTGAAAAAACATTACAAAATTTGAAAATTATTGTAGTTCACAAATTAATCAAAAGTTACGAATGTTGTTGACTATCTCTTTTGAGAAATTTATATTGTTTTCAGGATTATACTTATGTAATAGCACTATAATTCTAATAAGAAAACATGGTAACTTATAAAAATTACCAGATGTACGCAATTATCTAGAGACACAAATGTCCAGTATACCACTGTCCATCTACAATCATTTAAGCTTTCCAAACTACATGCTAAAAAAATCTACTAATAGTGACCATACTTTTCCTTCCAAGGTTATTGTACTGATGATAAGAGTGGGGGCTTTGCTGATGATATAGATATTTATATTTGGGATAAGAATGATCTAGAACAGAAAGAAATCAAAATACTCTGTGGTGTATAGGAGAGGGTTAATGTTTCTTGTATTTGGCCTTGTGTCAGACTTAACCAAACTCCCTATAGCTTACAATTTTTATGTAGAGTTATAATCATCAGATTTATCATCAGAAGGTTGGTTGTCAGTTGGAATGTGTGGCTTAGTGTAGAAGAGTGGAATAATAAAATATACATTTTGTATGTTAAAATTAGTAATTTATTAAAAGGAAAGAATAAGGAGTTGTAGAAGTTAATGTTCATTGAGAAAGTTAAGGTATCAAGAGTTCATACAAAATGTTCTAGCAGTAATTGTTAAAATAGATAAGGAGAAAGAGAAAGAGGACAATGTTCGAGTTGACCTGAAGCTTCTCTCGTTACATTTTAGCGGTGTCTCTCGCTGCTCCAATCTCTGACTGACTGTGACTGGTTAGTGACCATCCTTGAATATTGAATCCAGTCACATGGGGTGGCTCCCAGAACAAGTTTTTTCTTTAGCTGTGGAAAAACTGTTTCTCTGACATATTTTGAATTTTGCCAGTTGATGACTAATCAGGATCCAGAGTCCCGTATTGCAAGATAAACCTTTCCAAAAAAGAAACTATGATTTAGAATTGAAATGAAAAAAAGTGATGTTACCTTTAATTCATCGTAAAAACTCAACATGTGGATCAGTGTAGCAAAAAAGTTGAATACAATTTCTGCAAACTGTTTCTTCTCTCAAACACTCAACCAACTGCAACATGTGTAGCCTTTCAATATAGCTGTAAGCATTCTGCCTGTCACCTCATTCTACCAGTGATTTTATTTCCTTATTCAAAGCCAAAATTTACATATGTGAAAAGATAATCTGCAAGAGAGTATCTGGTTCTGGAAGCTATTCATTTTAAACCCTGAAGCCACCATTTTTAAAATTTTTCTGGACATTTTACATGTTAGGCACATTCAAATCTATGATCATCCTGAAAGTAAGTCATTTTACTCTAGCATTGCAAAAAATGCATGCAACTCTAGGCCTCTTTGCCCTCTGCAGTAGTTCACTACAATCAGTTATAACAAATTTAATATATAAGGAAATTGAACAGAATAGGCTGCACTAAAGATGGTATTGCTCAACATTTGCTACAAAACCGAAACAAAACCTAAAAGACTTCTAGCATATTTTTAAATAATTTTGTCAGATCAAGACTTTCATATGTAAGTAATGTATGGTGCCAAACACATTCAGATTTATCAAGATTGCCTGTCTACAACCATTTTCTCAGGTTAAAAATGGCTTCAAGAAAATGAAACCTGTAGGTCCTAATGAAGACTATACTTCTTCAAACTTTATAGACTGTCATTATAGGATCATAAAAAAACTATACCAGCTAATAGAAACCACATCACTATTGTACTTTTAACAAGAGCAACAACTAAATTGAAAAGTATATGTGACACAAAGAAGAAATGATGATATAGTCAAAATGTTGAACTTCTACACGACTTCAAACAAAAGGTAAGGAAAGAAACCTCCATCAATACCAGAAAGAAATGAACTGAACTTGAAAAAAACAATTTTCTTGATGAACTATTTTAACAGAAAAATTCATTTCAACTGAAAGTAATTTTGGCTGTCAATGAAGGCTAAATATTTCCTTAGAATAAAATTGTTAATATTACCATGAGAGATAAGAACAGATACAACACTTTGATTACTTGTACTTTTGCTAATTCATGATAAACAGAAGCCTAGTGTTAAAAGATTCTTCAATAGGCATGCTTATAATTTAGAGAAATCTTTTATGCAATAAAGTCTAAAAGTTTGATGAAGTTATAAAGAAAAGTGACGAAAAGTTAATAACTTTTTGATAAAATAACAATTGTACAATCATTGGATTTTTATTATCAGAGGAAGTCTAAATGCATCCTTTATTACAAGGCCTGATTAAAAAGTATCAGGTCTGTTGCACTTCTTTATTCTCAGGACATAGGCAATGATGTCTCACCACATCTTCTTGCTCCTTGTAACCCTTAATAGATTCTGTCTTTCTGTTATTTCACCTAAACCCTGTTCTGCAATCCATTTACTCAAACTTACTAAGCATGTTATTTTCCTCTTTCCCACTTGCCTTTATTCTGTCTGGTGAGTATTACATTTTCCAAGCCTTTTTCCTTTCTTTGCCCCAGAATCAACAACTGTCTTTTTCTGATGTTAAGTATAAGTTTCCTTTTTGTTTCCTTTTTTTCTTAAACTTCTGTTCATGGTGTCCTCAGTATCCTTCTGTAGAACTACATTTTGGTTACTTCAAGTTTTTAATTAATCTTTGATGAGATTATCCAACAAACACTGCTATATTGAAGGACAGACATTGTGGTGATACCGACCGAGCAAAGCGAGGGACCGGATGTTTGCTCTATAACGACCAGAAAGCAAATGACCAAAAGTCGTCTGTGTGCAGGTGGATCCGCGCAGATGTTCCGGTTGAAAAATAAAAATTAATCAAATATTAAATTTCCATTTTGCGAGCCTACGCGAATTTTATTTATCAGCCAATGGGAAACCCAGAATCAAATACAAGTGTGAAATCCCAAACAAGCTGCTGTGATCCAAAAAGAAGATATAAAAAGCAGATACAGACAGACCCCAGCAGGTAGACCTTGAGGAGAAGAGTGTAATCAATATCCCCTTGACCTAAGTCAAGTGGCTACTATGCTTGCCTCTTTCCTTCTCCCCTGTCTCAAAACTACTTACTGACCTGAGGAGCGACTACATCAAAGACATTCCTCACTTGCATGCTCCCCACATTCCTAAGCCTTAAATCTCTTTCAGCTTATTATTTGCCATGAACATTTTAACCTCCGTTGGACCTATACTTCAAGTTATTACTTTAATTGTAAAAACATTAATTGATATGTGTATGTATAAAAATGATATTTTCTACTCAATTTGCTTTTCTTGATTTTATAATCATTTTATGACTTATAGTGGGCTATCCACAACAAGGCCAAATTCTGTTAACCTGCAACAGTATACAACTACCCTTCTCTATAACAGACTCCCACTACAACCAGAAAAAGAACAGATAACCCACTATAACATCACATAACAGTCCAGTAAATTTTTCTTTATTTCTAACATAATTTTCTTGTCTCATGTATAAGTTTTCTTTTTGTTTCCCTTTTTGTGAAAACTTTTTTGCTGCTTACATGTTTAAACCATGGTATTCACATCATCCTTCTGTAGAGCCACATGTCTGTTGCTCCAAATCTCTTCTTTATCTTTGAGGAGATCGTCCAGCACTCACTGTCATACAGAAGGACACTTATAGAATTCTACCCAGAAACAGGAATCAGAATATTACAAAATTAATGAATCTTATATCATAAATCTATCTGCTCTTATTTCCTGAAACTGTCTCTGATAGAAATAAAAATAAGATAATTATGTCAAAGAATGGACCAAGTTTTCTTTGCCAATTGAAATAATTATTTTTGCATCAGGGATTTTCATTAGCGTCAAGTACAAAAGGGTAAAGAACCAGACTTTTTCCTCTTGAGACAAATGGATATCTGTTCCTCATTTTCATTAAAGATCAAAGTTACAACGACAGAAACAAGTAAGATCATGTTAGCATATTTCGGTGTTAGTCAAAAAACTTAAAACTGGTGATTTTCGTGACAAAATTTGTAAAGTATCAAATGTCATTCAAATTCATTCCTTGGAAAAGATTCATTGAATCCATTACACTTCCGCTAATCAAAACTTAATACAGTTGGAAGGTTTTAATCAAAGTGGAGATAATGAAGGCACACTTTCTTTGATGTTGCCTCATAAAAAAATAAATAAATAAAAGGAATTTTCTCATACATACTTTCAAGACATTTTTTTCCCTGATTGGCACTTTGCAGCCTTTAATCCAACTTGTTTTGTAGACAAAAGAAAAACTCTTTACAATGCTTCCAAAAAAGACAAAGGATTTTTTGATCATTACTCTTGAATTATATCTTTCTTTCTTCGAATGTGCCTCACTGAAGTTGTCACTAATTATCATTACTTTCTGGAAACAACAAGTAAAACAATATTTTAATGTCAGCAAGTTGCAACTCAGAGGCTTAAAACTATTTTCCTAAACTCATATCAAAATCATCTGGAACATGATTTCTGTCATCTTTTTAGACTCAAAGAAAACAAAGCATGCCTATTGAAGAATCTTTTAACACTAGGCTTCTGTTTATCATGAATTAGCAAAAGTACAAGTAATCAAAGTGTTGTATCTGTTCTTATCTCTCATGGAAAAAAAAACCCAAGATGTGAACTACAAATTAGAGATGACAAAAATCAAATGAGTACAAAATTCCAAATTTCTGGGAAGTGTTTTAACAGAAGCAGAATATGTGACATCAAAATCTTAAAGCATATTGGAATAGCAAAATCTGCCTGTGAAAAACCAAGTGCAGTATTAAACAAATATTAAGAACAGGAAAATTTCATTCAAAACATAGAAAAAAGAGCTGATGTGTTGCATAATGTCAATCTTCCTATATCAAGGAACAATTTACACACAGATGAAGAAAGAATTGAGACACCAAAAATTAAGAAGCTAAGGGTAAAGTGGATGAATTGTTTAAGCAATGAGAAAATCTTAAGAAAAATGAAAACGAAAAGAACATGTATGCAGAATAAAAAAGATACATGATAAGATCTAATTGGAGTAGATAGATCTATCTATCGCTCGGTTCACACTCCACCCATGTTTATTGAACAGGTTAAGAGGCTCATCCCTTGTTTCCTGTTTAGGATGTGGTTTCCGGCTTTCTCTTTTCCAATCTTTTCACGATTACGTAGCCCCCTGCACATCAGTGGCGTTACTGCCTTGCTCGGGGTGATACGATTAAAAAAAAAAAAAAATTTGAGGGACATATAATTGGCTTGTAAAATTTTAAATGCAGCTGATATATCAAAGGAAAAACTTACTGATATCTCGTTGTCGTTGTCCTGCGGCCTTGGCCAAGATAGAACTCACTACACCCCTCCAGTATTCCCTGTGCATTTGGAACCTTGGTGTAGTTTATAGCAAAATTCATAATCTTGTCAAATAGCTTTGCCAGGGCTACCAAGGGTGTTTTTATTGTGACACCAACACTGGATGGGTTGTCTCCAAGGCTCCATCCCATTATTTAACCCATAACTGGAGGGAAGTGATGGATTAATACCTTTCCCAAGGGCATCAGTGCTTAAGTGAATGCAGGGTACTCAACTGGAATTCGAACTCAGCTCACTGATTTCTCTTTCCGAGCCGACATCCACTACACCACAACACACATCCATCACTGATATCTCACATGCTATATCCATGTTATTCTCATCATTCTTCTATATACATGTTATTCTCTTCATTCTTCTCCATCTCTTTAAATTTTCTTTTCATCTTTGAGGAAATTCATGGGCTTATAAGAGAATTGCTTAGTAGCTCAGCAGTTTTTTCCTATTTTCTAACAAAATTTTCCTGTTTCTTAATATTTTGAAAGGCATTTTTTGCAATTCCAATATTGCATTTTCTATTGTCTGTTAAAACACTTCCCAGATAATCAAATTCTCTGTACTTGCTTGATTTTTATGTCTCTTATTTATAGGTAGAATCTTGAGTTGTCCTTCTTGCTAACAAACATAAATTTTGTCTTTTTACAATTAATGGTTACTCATTTCCAGACTCAAAAGCATGAAAAAAATGAATATAGACAGCTCCACTTTTATCATGAGAGACCTATTCCTCTCTATCATAATAAAGACAATTGTGTATTTATTTGTGTATATATATATATATATATTTCCCTCATGTCATCCTCATGATCAAAGAGAGAAACAATAGCGAGGCAGTTAAGTTCATTCTTTTTATTACCAATTATTAAATTTTATTACAAGTTACGAAAGCTCTTGCTGCATGTTTGCTCTTTGACAGAACCTTATTATTTTCATTTTTTGCAACAATTATGTTGCCATGTGGTAAAGAAAAAAAAATATATATATATCTATATATATATATATAGTAATATGCAGACAAATTTGTTTTGCTGTACCACAGATCATCAGTATGGTTAGACATCCAATTACTTTTACCCAGGATTGATACCCGACCAAATTGACGTCAGTCGGTGATTCTACTTCTGAGCTATAGGCACTCAGTAGAAAGAGGCAGATTTTTAGCATGTGATATAGCATGTATACATACACCAGTGGTTAGAGTGTTCTAATTCATTACTGAATGAACGATACATAGATGCTAGAGTAGCTACTGTTTTTTTCAAAATCTACCATTCTTCCAGAGTGCTCAATCAGGGTGTGAGAGTGTAAATAGTCAAATGCAGACAGATCTGTTTTGCTGTATCACAGCTCATCAGTACGGTTAAACATCCAATTACCCAGGAGTGAAACCTGACTGAATTGGCGTTAGTTGGTGATTCTACCTATCCAAACCCTTTAGCATGACAGGAGGGAAATATTTATACACAGACACATGTACATAATCATCTTTATTATAATAGAGAATATATATATATATATAGATATATATATATCTTCTCTATTATAATAAAGACTATTTTGTATTTGTGTGTGTGTATATATATATACACACACACACATACACAATCGTCTTTATTACAATAGAGAAGATATATATATATATATATATATCTTTATTATAATAAAGACTATTTTGTATATATATATATATATATATATATATATATATATATATAACTCTTGTCATGCTCAGGGGTTTGGATTATTTTGGCATCAGTTTTGATGGCACAAGCCTACTCATTTGTATAAATTTCAGACATGGAAGTTATGGAGAGCCATAATTTCTCATCCTCTGAAGGGTCAACGCATTGAAAGAAAGAAAGAAAGAAAGAAAGAAAGAAAGAAAGAAAAGAAAGAAAAAAAAGAAAGAGTTCAAACATTTTCCAAGAATGTTAGCAATAAGTTTGAATTTTGTTCTTGGTTTAAGAATTTACCAGAAGTGAAAAAAGGAATCTATAGGGAACCCTGATTGCTGATACCCTGAAGGATCAAGGCACTGAATGAATTAAAGAAAAAACAGGAAGAGCTCAGATATTTTTCCAGAATGCTCACCATTAATTAAAGCCACTTTGAATCTTGTTCTTTTAGAATTTGCCAGAATTTAAGAAAAAAGATAAGGAGAACACAGAAAGAAAGAAGTAAGCACAAACACTTTTCTATAATGTTAGCAATTAGAGTAAGTTTGAATTTTGTTTTTAGTTTAAGAATCAGGCAGAATTAATAAAAAAAAAGAATCTGTGGAGAACAGGGCAAGGATCAGGGCAATGAAATCACCCTCCTTCTGACATTTCCTATACCCAATCGCTCTATGTAACCCCCTGCACTATAGTGGCAGTGGAATGCCTTACTTGGGGTGATATGATTAAAAAAAAAACACACACAGTTTAAATATTTTTTCTAGAATATTCATAATTAATCAGAGCAACTTTGTTCTTTAAGAATTTACCAGAATTTAAAAAAAAGAAGCTATGGAGAGCATTGGTTGCTTATGCCCTGAAGGTTAAAGTCACTGAAAAAAGAAAGAAGGTAAAGAATGAAGGGAAGCTCAAACATTTCTCTAGAATGTTAGCAATTAATTAGAGCAACTTTGAATCTTGTTCTTTGCTTAAGAATTTGCCAGACACATACTGTTAAGTAAGATAAGCATCTTAATCAAAACAACTCCCAATTTAGTCTCTTGAGTGAAAATCCTTCCACAAAGTACACAAACTTACAGGATTGCCAAGGTTAATACTTGCTTGACATTTACTTTATTTCAATGACTGTAATTTTCTTAAAACTGTTTACCTGTTTAGCAGGGGAACAAATTTTCGGGATAATTCTCCGCTGAGAACCTCAAGTGAGTCTGGTGTGTGTTCTTGGCACTGAGCAGATATTTCTGTAATGGTGCTAATCTTAGGTCTTAAAAGCTGTTTACAAACTTATGCCTGTAATTACTGTCTCTCTGCTACCATGAGGATTTGTCAAGTTTCTCATTTGTTCAGAGGGGAGAGTTAGTATCTTTTATTTTCCACCAAACCCCAGTAAGGATCAGAAAGCATGTTTAATTACAAGAACTGATGATGAAGCAATGTGCATTTGCTATGAGCTAATAAAAGAGCTTATTTTATGGTGGACTGATTTGAAAGTTCATGGTATCATGGTTTTAGAGTCATTTTGTTCGGAGTACTATAAACTGTTGCTGAATGATTATTTATTTGGTCATGTTTTTGCATTCCTCTTCTATATGTCATATTCCTTCAGGATGTAGGTGATCATGGCAAAGCAACATTTGATCCGTGATTTATTTCTGATCATAATCTGCCATCCATTTACACAAGCAGGTTAGGTATATTACTTGCTGCTTCTTTCAAGTCTTTTGCTTTTAATATCTCCTAAGTGTCAAATTCTCTAAGCCTCCTTTCCTCATTATGTGCCCCAGAAATTTCAACTGATCCTAAGCAGCTAAAATTCCATAGGTTCATCAGTAAGTTTGTTTGGCTATCTATTTCTGTGTAATTACACAGGCACATCAGTAAATCAATTTATCTAGTTCTGGAGTACATTACTAATCTATCTAATCCTGTAGTAGGAACATCAATAAATCTGTCAGTCTATCTAGTAATTTTGCTGGAAGTACTGTTCTTGGTATCTATCATTTATGTGTTTTCAGAACCCTAGTGATAATGGCCCTCCACAATTTCTTATTCTTTGTAGCTTTAAGCAACATTTGGCTTTATCATCCCCACTCTACCACATTCACACAAACTTATTAGGTTTGGTTAAGTTTGGTTTGTTTTGTTTTATGGCATATCAACCTTGATGGGTTATTTAATGCCAAGCAAAGCCTCTGACTGGTAGGTTGTGAGGAGTGGGGAACAACCTCTTAGTTGCTGTTATTCCCGGGTTCACCCTGACCCGGGGTGGTGGCACATGTCAAGATTCCAACTATAGGCAAATAGCTAACTCCCAAACTGGGATTAAAAAATGTTGAAAGTATAAAAATACACTTTTATAGTAAGAATTCCAGCAATACTTTTTTGGTAATGAAAATATTACTGTCAGTATATTTTAAAAATAAAATTATGAGCCCCTTGAATAAGTTCTTGTTGATTTTTCATGAAGAGTAATGTTTTATTTACAAAAATTAGTAAGAAACATTTCACTAAAAGTGTTGTCCATCACCTGCTTCTACTTATTTTCCATTATCCTGGCAACATTTGAATTCCTCATTATAAATACATCATTTTAAGCTAACTACAAGTCGATCTATTTTTTTGCATCTTCAAAAGAATCAAAGTGTTGCTCAGCCCAGCACTTTGAATACATATTCTATTCATATGAATCTATTGTAAATGCTTTGCTTTTACAATAGATTCATATGAATAGAGTATGTATTCTTTGTAAGAAATCAGTTTATAGATCAGGTCTCATTGACATATTTTTGGAAAGAGGGTTTTGTCAAGAGTCAGATGTATTTCTGGTTTATATTAAGACCTTGAATAAGTTCTCATTTTTTATCAACAGATGGCTTCTCCAGAACTGTGTGTGTGTAGTTTCAGATAGTAACACATCTGTACTATCAGCAAGCTTAAAATTCAGTGTATGTAATTTCTTCAAAGTGTAAATAACTTTGTTTTTTATAGCATTAAACATGTCAGGTTTTATGTCAAAGAAGTGTATTTGCATGGAATTTTACTGCACTACTTTATTCAAAAGAAATCTGTACCTGAAGTACACAGAATTCTTGTTGAGATCTACAGTGACCATGCTCTGTTCGAAACAACAGGCAGAGATTGGTTTAGACATTTTAATAATAGTGATTTTGATGTTGAAGATAAAGAATGATCTAGCACACTGAAAAATTTTAAAAATGAAGAATTGGAGGAATTACTACATGAAAACTCATGTCAGGCACAAGCTAAACCTGCGGAATCATTAGGAGTTGATCTCTCAACAAATCTAAAACTTTTGAAAGCATTAGGAATTATTCCAAAGCAAAGACATTAGGTGCTATACAAGTTGAAGCCAAGCAACATCAAATGGCATCTTGTCACAGGTGAACAGCTGACTTATCTGCAGGAAAGGATTTTACCAAAAAAGTGGACATGCTATGATAACCCTAAGCATAGAAGATCGTAGGGTAAGCGCGACCATGCATCAACATCACGGCAAAGCCTAATATCCGTGGTTTGAAGCTTCTGCTCTGCATTTGGTAGGGTCAGCTGGGTGTAGTTTATAATGAGCTGCTCAAACTAACCAAAACCATCACAGGAGATTGCTATCAACTACATTTGATGCATATGAGCCGAACATGACAAACTAAGCTTCTTCTTCTTCTATGTGCCTTGTCTCTTCAGGACGTAGGCGATCATGGCCTTTCACATTTCCCTATCCCTGGTGGCTCTGAGCACGCCTTCTGTTACACCATGCAATTCTCGTTCCATCATCCACTTGATTAGGTCCTTCAAATATGTTATCCGTTGCTTTCCCCTGTCTAAGCTACATGTTGCAAACAGGTGAACACCTACTTCGAAACATTTAAATGGGAAGTCCTACCCCATCCACTATATTTACCAGACATAGCCCTGTCTGATTAACACTTGTTCTGATTGATAGCACATAGCCTGGCTTAGCAGCACTTTGATTCTTTTGAAGATACAAAAAAAATAGATCGACTCATAGTTGACTTAAAAAGATGTATTTATAATGAGGAATTCAAATGTTGCCAGGATAATGGAGAAAAAGTAGAAGCAGGTGATGGAAAACACTTTTAGTGAAATGTTTCTTACTAATTTTTGTAAATAAAACATTACTCTTCATGAAAAATCAACAAGAAGGGGCTCATAATTTTATTTTTAAAATATATTGACAGTAATATTTTCATTACCAAAAAAGTATTGCTGGAATTCCCACTATAAAAGTGTATTTTTATACTTTCAACATTTTTTAATCCCAGTTTGGGGGTTAGCTATTTGCCTATAGTTGGAATCTTGACATGTGCCACCACCCCGGGTCAGGGTGAACCCGGGAATAACAGCAACTAAGAGGTTGTTCCCCACTCCTCACAACCTACCAATCAGAGGCTTTGCTGCCGGATGCAGTTTATCATCATACCCAGAACCCAAACACATTTGGTATCTGTTTGCTATTAGTTTTCTAAGCTGCCTTTCTCCATAATGCGTTGCATAAATTTAACAGTTTCTTTCAGATTTTAAGGATATATTTATGGTCTCCATTGAACAATGCAGCAGTACTAAGGAAAAAACAGACTTCTGTTTACTGATAAATGGCATATCAATCTCTGTGAGGTATTTAATGCCAAAAAGGTGGGGCTTTAAGGTATTTTTTAATGTTCAGTTATAATGAGAAGGTTGATTTTGTCAGATTCTAATGAAAATTTTGTTTTTATTCCTTTTTCTTCTAGTTTTGTATTCAAAAATGTTTTGCTGAGAATAATTTTTTTCTTCAAAAATGTGTTATGTGATAATTTTCTTTTTCAAAAAATATATATTATTGGTAATATTTTTCCTTCAAAAATGTATGTTTTTCTATAAAAGTCTGTTTTTGTGTATAATATTTCTATAAAAGTGTATTTTTAGTTTGGGGGTTAACTATTTGCCCATAGCTTGGACCCTAACAAGTGTTACCACTCCAGGTCAGGGTGGACCAGGGAACAACAGCAATTAAGAGGTAGTTCAATGCTCCTCATAATTTCCCAATCAGAGGCCTTGCTGCCAGATGCAGTTTACTGTCATGCCCAGGACCAGGCAGAACAAGTAATTCCAGAAATATGGGAAGAATTCTGAAAGTGAACAGACTTTA
Organism: Ascarosepion bandense; assembly: GCA_037127315.1. Lineage (NCBI taxonomy): Eukaryota > Metazoa > Mollusca > Cephalopoda > Sepiida > Sepiidae > Ascarosepion > Ascarosepion bandense. Next base: position 5,827,020 of record JBBBDQ010001362.1, read on the forward strand.
TTCCAATAGTCTAGTCTTTAGAATTATTATCAGACAACCAATTAACCAGGATATCCATAACCTATTAGAATGCTTCATTGAGTGTGTATGATGCGGTATTCTGCAGACTAATTTCATTTCAGGCCAAAGCTTCTTTGTTGTGGTAATGAAATTTGCAGTAAACTTTGAATCATTATCAGACTGTAGAATTGTAGTTGCACAAAACAACAGAAATATATTCATCAGTCAGTAAGCAACTTCAGCTGTAAGCTTGGAAATCAGAAGCCTTAATACTTTGTGAGATGGTTCTGATAAACCAGTAAGAATTTATATACCATGTACATGATTAACTGCATGCTGATGAGTTCAGCTTGACATCTAGAAGTGAAATCTACAAAAACTTTTGTCATCAGAAGCTGAATAGAATAACAGCAAAATTTTGCTAAAAGCAAACAAGAGAATACCTGACTGTTATGTGATATCTGTCCTTCAATATGGCAGCAAATGCAGGACAATCTCATCAAAGATGAAGGACAGACTTGAAGTAACAAAAAATGTAGTTCAACAGAAGGATGCTGAGGATGCCATAGACAGAACACATAAGCAATAGTAAGGTTTTTAAGAGGATGAACACAAGAAGAAAACTGATACTCAACATCAGAAAAAGATAGCTGAAGTCTTGGGGAAATTTAGTGAGGAAGGAAGGCTTGGAGAACCTGATGCTCATGGGATAGATAGAGGGGAAGAGAAACAAGGGAAAGTGTTATGTCGTGAGTAAGAATAAATAACTCAACAACAGGAATAGGTTAATTGTTGTATTCCGTGAAAATAGTATTTACAAAGGTTATTAGTATCCAATACAAGAATAAAGGTTAATCGTCTCAACCGTCGTAAGACGTAGTATAAGCAATGGGTACTTCCGGGTCGTCACCGCAAGTCTACGACTGACTTGTCGATTGGCTGCTCGGCACACTCTCCTACGTAGATGCCACTATTACTTTACATAGTAATGGAATAGTCCATTATAGCCGAATAGGCGCGGGCATCCCAACAGAAAGCAATGCATGACATACTTGATGGACTTTTTTATAATCATGTCACTCCAAGCAAGACATTTTACTGCCACTGTTGAGCAGAGGGTCATATAGGAGGTAAGTTATGAGAAAGAGTGACAGGTTACAGGGGGAAAGCAGATTGATGGTGGAGTGAGAATTAAGTGGAATAACAGAAGGGGTTTAAGAGCAAGAAGGGATAGGGAAATGTGGAGGGCCATGATTGCCTACAGCCTGAAGGGACACAGCACATAGAAGAACAAAACTTTAAAATTTTGTCATTTTAGGATTTTGTTTTTTCCTAACTACTTTACAAACTGTTTTGTCATCATGGCTAGTAAAAGATAAGTTTTCTTTATGCTGAATGATCACATCAATGAAAAATGTTTTACTGAAAGCAGTTCTTTTCTTTATGGGGTTTTTAACATCTCCACATAACAGAAACTCAATTTTGGGAAGCAAATAACAATATCTTTGTATGTGTGTCCCTTGAAGCTATCTTTAATTCACTTGTTGGGTTGAACATGGCAGTACGGTTGTCATTATAAATAATTAACCAAACCTTTATAATAAAAATAATAAAGATGGCTACAGAGAAATCAGAAGAATGTAAATGACATTTTTCTTTTATTTTCTAGGAAGAGAACATGCAAACAAAGTATAGAAATATTTTCTTATAAGCCTTCTCCCTGACCCTGAAAATGAAAACTAGTGGATGATAAAAAAGGTAGTCATGTCACAAGTCTGGCATGTCAAATCACATCTTTTTTTCGTGGCATGTACCAAAACAATAAGTGTCTCTACAGCCCCGGCTCTGTTATTAAAGGTCACAAAACTGGCTAAGTGTGATGCATACTAATTGGTGAAGAGGAAAAAATGTTATTCTATCAAGCTGTATGTAGTGTAGCACTTCAAGATGGATATAAGATTCTTCTTTTAGTCTCTAAATCTGGATATAAATGGAGATGATGATGAAACAAAATGGAAATATCCTAAAAATCTAAAATGGTGAAGAAGGTTATTTACTAGGTATATGCTAGTTTTATCACAGAGTTACGTGTATAGTCTATACAGTGAAGATTGACAATGCAACTCAACTCAAGAACAAAATACTAGATTACTTATGTTTATTATTTTATATAAATGTGTTGCATCTTTGAGGTAGATAATATACACAGAGAAAGTATGCTGCAGTATTATTCAGTACAATATTCGATGCTAAACGGATATACACAGAACAGTACAATAGTTACAATGACAGACAAGACAGAACTTAGAACACTGAGAAGAAGGGTTTAGATCTCAATAGCCACCAAAGTAATCAGTCTGAATATTAAACAAATGACACTCAAATATTATGCCTTGAATGCTACTATTCCTTACTTAAATAGACCATTTCAGATGCAGTAAGAACCTCAAATTTATTGATTAAGGGAGTTAAGACTTGGAAAGAGTTAGGAACCAGGGAAACAGGAATTCAAATGTGGTAATAAAGATGATAAGGATGTGCGCTTTGGTGCAGTGGATATCAGCTCGGAACGAGAAATCGGGGAGCCAAGTTCAAATTCCAGCTGAATTCATTGCATTCACTTATGTGCAAATACTCTTAGGAAAGGTATTAATCTGTCTCTTCCCTCCAGTTATGGATTGAATAACAGTACAGATTGGGTTCTATAGCTTTGGCTGGCAACCAGTCTACCGCAGAAAGCAATGGCATAATCTTCTGTGGGATAATCTTCTGCCCAGTCAGTCATGTCTCTTTTGAGACATGATCACCCAAGCGTGTTTCACATATGGCACTTAACTGACTGAATAAAGATGAAGACAGCAGTTTGAACAATGTAAATATATATATATATATATATATATATTATCCTTGCACATCTATTCTTGTACATACAGTAAACAAACATGGGCTCTTCAGTTTCATCAGATTTTTTTAAATTTTTCCTACGTAGCTGATTTTGAAATTTGAACTAGTAACTCTAATTTCTGTCAGTTACTTTTTATTGTTTGTATATGGATAATATATTCTACTCTCTGCTTATTATTTTGTCATAAAATTGCTTTATCTACCATTTTCGGATCAGCAGTTGCAAAATCTAAAATCTTCACATTAAATCAGTGAATGTTTTCAATACTTCAGGTAAGACAAAAAATATGTCTTCAGGCTTTAAAAAGAGGAAGTGAAAAAAATAAAGTGAAAGTGAAAATGGAAAGTAAAAAGAGAAAGTGAAAGTAAAAATAATTCTTGTCACTTATGGATTCAAGAATTCCTGCAGTACAATTAAAGTTTTAAAAACTGATGTTAAATGTAGATTAGCAAAATACTGGCCATTTCCGATGGAACATCAATTCAACAAAATATACTTGATTTACATTCTTTTTCTATTATTAAAGTTAAGAACATCTACATTTGGAATATTTAGGCAATGCAATTTTTTTTAGATTTGCTACCCATTTGCAATATTCAACACAAAACTGTCAATAAGCTTAACAGAAAGAAAAAAAAGGAACCACTGACATGTCTGAAAGGCTTTTTAATTGTAAAATTCTTGTTTTCTTTGTGTTAGTTTGTACATTTCACAAATTGAAAACTTAGTCCCTTAAAATATAAACAATATGGACTATGGACAATTTTACACTTTGGTTATTTACTTTTAGTTTTATCACAGGGTTAAAATTATAATCTGTCCAGTGAAGATTGAACATGAAGCTATAGGGAGATGGTTAATGTTTATTTGATTCGGCCTTGTGTCATACTTAACTGAACTCCCTACAGCTTAGAGATTATTCAGAATTATCATCATCAGAAATATCAGAAGGTTTGTGTATATTTGTGGAAGAATAGTGTGAAATAGTGTAAGAATAAAAATATATACTTTTCATGCTAAAATAGAAATTTATTAAAAGAAACGAATAACAAAAATAGGTAGTAGTTAATGTTCAATGAGAAACAAGTAATTGAAGAAATGTTCGTTGTAGTAATTTGTTGGAAAGAGTTTATGCATACATATGTATGTATGTATGTATGTATTAGCATTTGTTTGATAGGAATGTCTTTGAATGGAGAAGACGAAGTAAAAGAAATCAGCACACGAGAAAGAAAGAGAAAGAGGACAATGTGCAACGCAACCTATGTCTGGGTCATGGCTGAAGTTTCCCATATTACATTTTAGTTGTTTCATCTCGCTGCTCCCATCTGACTGTCTGACTGATACTGACTGGAGCTTTTTATAGTATTTTGATTTTTTGCACTGGATTGCTAAATCCTTTTTAGTCCTGCAAATCATTCCTATTGGTCAGAAAATTGATTCAACATCTACTTGCAAAATCCAGTTTCGACTTTTTCTTTAAGCACATAGTCATTCCTTTTTCCATTTGGGAAAAACCATGATTTTACACGTCATTGTGAATTTTTGTAAAAGTGAAGAAGGTTGATTTATTAATTTTCTATCCCACAAACATACAACTCAAGAATAACAGAATACTAGATTAGTCATTTAATTGTTATCACTTAGAAAGAAGCTCACAAGAATCTATTGTTTTTGATAAAGACTATAAAAAAGAGGAATTTGGTTACATGTAATACAGACAATGGTAAACAAGCATTGGTTATTTGTAACTGAGGTAATGGTAAACCAGAAAGTTGTTATTAGTAATGCAGTTTATGGAAAACCAGTGACATTTTTAACACAGATTCTGACAAATGGATGTGCATTGTGGAATAATGAATATTGGCTCAGAATGAGATATTGGAGAGATAAGTTCAAATTCTAGTCAGATTTGTTTCATTCACTTACCCTTGAGAAAAGTATGAATGAATTCAATTCTTCTTCCAGCTATGGGTTGAATAGCAGGACAGACTAGGTTCTATACCCTTAATTTGCAACCAATCTAGCAAAGAAAGAAATAGCAACGAATTGCAGGAAAACCTTCTGCCCACTCAGTCATGGATCAAAAAGATATGATTATCCAAGAATATATCATGTATGGCAATTAAATGACTGATAAATAAAAAATGGATTATTTTTAACAGTATTTAGTTTAGTTGTTTGTTTTACCCTTTCCTTTTGTGTTAAGTTCGGAGATACTAAAATCAAGCAGGTACAAAAATCTAATACCTGGTAAGTGTTCTGACAGAAGATAGAAAGTGTGACACAGAGATCCAAAGGCAAATTGGCATGACAAAGGAAGCATTCCAGATTTTGAGTAAAGTATTAAGAAACAGGACAATTTCATTAAAAACAAAGAAGAGAGTACTGGATTGCTATGTCAGTTTTTCAGTATGGCAGTGAATGCTGGACAATATCATCAAAGATGAAGAAAAAACTTGAAGCAACTGAAATGTGCTTCTACAGAAAGATGCTGTAGATATCATGGACCAAGCATGTGAGCAATGACGAGGTTTTGGAAAGGATGGAAACAAAAAGGAAATTAATACTGAGCATCAGGAAGAGACAGCTTAAATTCCTGGGACATGCAATGAGGAAGGAGGACTTGGAGAACCTGATACTAACAAGGCAATGACGAGGTTTTGGAAAGGATGGAAACAAAAAGGAAATTAATACTGAGCATCAGGAAGAGAGTGCTGAAATTCCTGGGACATGCAATGAGGAAGGAGGTCTTGGAGAACCTGATACTAACAGGCTGGATAGAGAAAAAGAGACAGGGAAAAGCAACGGATAACATATTTGAAGGACCTGATCAGGTGGATGATGGAACAAGGGTTGCATGGTGTAACAGGAGAAAGCATGCTAAGAGCCACCAGGGATAGGGAGACATGGAAAGCCATGATCACTTACGCCCTGAAAGGACAGGACACATAGAAGAAGGAGAATGCTGAAGAATCTGTTTCATTTTTGTTTACTGCTTGTTGATCTTTGGGAGTATTGCTGTCGAGATATAAGTAGAGGTGTTGTGATTTGATGTATGATCGTTATATGCTATCTTCTTTTGCGACTATATTTTGGGGTATAATTTTGTTGCTTTTAGAAATTCTAATTGGCTATTTATAACACTGATTATGCCACACTAGAAACTGTTTGTAACAAAGTTGATGTCAAACCATCAATTAGTATTTATAACACAAAATGCAGCAAACCAGACTGTAACAGAGATTATAGCAAACCAAAAACTGTTTGGATAATAAATTATATTGAACCATTAAATAATATTTGCAATACAGATTATATCAAACCATTAAATACTGTTTGCAATACAGATTATATCAAACCATTAAATACTATTTGCAATACAGATTATATCAAACCATTAAATACTATTTGCAATACAGATTATGTCAAACCATTAAATAATGTTTTTAATACAGATTATATCAAACCATTAAATAATATTTGAAAACAATTTATATCAAACAATTAAATAGTATTTGCAATACAGATTATATCAAACCATTAAATACTATTTGCAATACAGATTATATCAAACCATTAAATACTATTTGCAATACAGATTATGTCAAACCATTAAATAATGTTTTTAATACAGATTATATCAAACCATTAAATAATGTTTTTAATACAGATTATGTCAAACCATTAAACAATATTTTTAATACAGATTATATCAAACAATTAAATAATATTTGCAATACAAATTATATCAAACCATTAAATAATATTTGAAAACAATTTATATCAAACAATTAAATAGTATTTGCAATACAGATTATATCAAACCATTAAATAATATTTGCAAAACAATTTATATCAAACAATTAAATAATAGTTGCAGTACAGATTATATGAAACCATTAAATAGTATTTGCAATACAGATAATGTCAAACAATCTATTGCTTGTTTATAATGCATACTTTGAAAATTCAACACTTATTAATGGTTAATTTAGTATTTTAAGTGTACATATAAAGTCCACCAAGTGTGATTCAAATGCACTGTTCACTAATTATAAACTGCTGAAGTAGCTTTACTTATTCTTCTCTCATGTCAAGATGCTCAGAGACTATTGGCAAATTAAAAACTGGACTGGAATAAGCAGACTAACATATTGACACCAATCCAGCTATTCCAACACTCAGAACTTTTATGCTAAATTCTTTTCACATCAGCTTTAAGATCAAGCAAGGTACTAGCAGTGTGGACTCGGAGGAAGAGTAAAAAGTTGAGTTATGGCAGAAGAGAATAAAGCTGTCTGTAGTTCTGAGATGAAAGATTCTTTTTAGCTTGACCTGAAGTACTTCTATTATGGTGTCAGTAAAATTGGCATGGATTAAGTAGGTATAAAGATGGCAGAAGCAAAAAGACAGGTGATAGGATTTTCATCTAGCTGTCAGCAATTTCAAAAGAGAAGATGATATAGGCATTGTTAGATGGCATAACAAGGTATATTGGTATGTCATACAAGTATGAATCTTAGTCAATGCTTCATAATGAAATTATAACAATTTAATTTTAAAGTTGGAGAACAAATAAATTAGAAATGTGATTATGAGCAAAGAAAACAAATATGTCAACCATAAAAAGGATGTGATCTGCATGATGAAATTAAGACAAGAAAAAGTAATTTCTTTTTACTTATATCTGCAAGTATAAGTTTTCTTACACTTCTTTTTATTTATACAACTTCCTACTTGATCACATACTGTGTTTATGCTATTCTCAGCATCAGTAAGTAGATTCACATTTGGGTCACTTCAAGTCTTTTCTTCATCTGTGAAAAATTTGACCAAGAATAGAAAAATAGGAACTACAAAGAATATTCTATTTACCATAAGAATCTTTTTTTTTAGCTAGTCTATACTTTATACAAAGACATGGTGTGCTTTATTAAAGGGTATGTAATAATACATCACTCTATCAGAACTAGAGTTCTTGCATATGATAGTAAACTGCATCTGGCAGTAAGGCCTCTAATTGGGAGGTTGTGAGGAGCATGGAACCACCTCTTAATTGAGTGGTAGCACCTGTTAGGGTCCCAGCTATGGGCAAATAGTTAACCCCAAAAGTGGGGTCAAAACACAAGGAAAGTATAAAAATAAACTTTTATAGAAATATATACAATTTTGAAAGAAAAATATTATTAATAATACATTTTAAAGATAAAACAATTATTACCATAACACATTTTTGAAGGAAAAAGAAAATTATTCCCAGCTAAACATTTTTTAATACAAAACTAGAAGACATTTTCAGGTTTTTAAAATAAAGAATAATAAAAACAAAAAAATTTCATTAAAATCTGACTAAATCAATCTTTTCACTATAACTGAACATTAGAAAAAAAAAAAAAAAAAAACCTTAAAACCCTACCTTTTTGGCATTAAATAACCCACAGAGGTTAATAAGCCATTAAACAAAACTCAAACTCAAACTCAAACTCCCAGAATTAGAAGCCTATTTTAAATCTCATCTTTCTACTGAGAGCAAATATTTACTGTTTTGATTTGGGTTTGCAGTTTGAAGAAATTTTTGTTTTTTACATTTAGAATAATTCCAGCTTATTTAACTGGAGTAAGTGTAAGTTTTATTATTATTTCCTTCAGACTTGTTATATTAACTTATCTTTTCATAGAAAAAAAATAGACTGTTTTAGTGCAAAATTCACTAAATCTAATGCAATTTAGGAAACTTTTATTTTGTTTTGTTGAAAACTAATTTAACATTTCTCACTTACAATTTAATATTCTTCTCTATTATATTCTTACTCATAAAAGCAAATATTCACATACACATGCATACACACATATCTACACATACTCTCATAAACTCATACAAACATCCCAACTTGGCAGCTTAGATACAGTCACTTTCTCACTGACGCAATATGGCTTCTCTGTGTCTCTTCTACAAATACTTTCACGGCTTCTGCTCTGATGAACTTAGCTCTCTGGTGCCCTCTATATAGGAATTTACTCGAGCCACAAGATTAGCAACTAAGTCCCACCCTTTTATTGTGAAACCAATAAAATGTAACCACAACTTCTATCCATTAGCTTCTTTTCTCGCACTTCCCGCCTGTGGAATTCCCTTCCATTTATGTGCTTCCCCAACAAATACAATCTCCAAGAATTTAAATATAAAATCAGTAGTCATCTAACTTGCATCCTCTCTCTCATGCTTCTTTCTCCGTCCACTCCACTCCCATCAGTATTCTCATCTTTCTCTTACCCACTTCCTGACACCCCCTATAACCTGTCACTCTTTCTCATAACTTTCCTCCTATGTAACCCACCTGCAAAACAGTGGCAGTAAAATATCTTGCTTGGGGCAATATGATTATATATATATATATATATATATATATATATATATATGCACATAAACATTTACACACAAGTAATGCAAATGTTTCTAGGAATCTGTTTAGCTTTCTTTAAATTAGGGAAAATTAAAAGCAGCTAATTATGTGAAATAAAGTCTAGAAGGATTCATTTGGACATTGATGATTCTTCTTCTTCTTTTATGTGCCATTTCAGGAAGTAGGCGATCATGGCTTTCCACATCTCCCTGTCCCTGGTGGCTCTTAGTACTCTTTCTCCTGTTGCACCATGCAACCCTTGTTCCGTCATCCACCTGATCAGGTCCTTCAAATACATTATCCGCTGCTTTCCTCTGTCTCTTTTTCTATCTGGCCTGTTAGTATTAGGTTCTCCAAGACCTCCTTCTTCATTGCATGTCCCAGGAAATTCAGCTCTCTCTTCCTGATGCTCACTATTAATTTCCTTTTTGTCTCCATTTGTTCCAAAACCTCGTCATTGCTCACATGTATTCTTCTGTAAAATCACATTTCAGCTGCTTCAAGTTTTTCTTCATTTTCGAAGATATTGTCCAACATTCACTGCCATATTGAAGAACTGATATCACATAGCAATCCAGTAATCTCTTCTTTGTTTCTAGAAAAATTGTCCTGTTTCTTAATACTTTACTCAACTTCTGGAATGCTTCCTTTGTCATGCCAATTTGTCTTTGGATCTCAGTGTTGCACTTTCCATCTTCTGTCAGAACACTTTTCAGGTATTTAAATTTTTGTACCTGCTTGATTTTAGTGTCCCTCACCTGTATTTGGCATTTTGGGCCGCACTTTTTGCTGATGACCATGCATTCATTTTTTTTTGCAGTTTATTTATAGTCCTTTACAGCTTTTGTTACTGTGATAACTTATATAGCCACTTACTATTTTCTAATGAGACGTATATTATAATGCAGCTTTATCATGCTTGCCACCTAAAAGAATTCCCATGTTTATTTATGTTGACAAATTCTTAAATATAGAAGAAACATTTTCTTAGGTCATTAGTAGTTGGTTCTGTAATAAAAATTATTAATACTTTGCTTGAAGTTTTATCAAACTTTCTACTGAAGAGTTAAGTTTCTAAGTTTCTCTTCTATCAGTTGGTATTGAAATAATTTACTCTAGTGTTGGTCTTTCAAACAACTCATCATACTAACCACACTTCAATTTACCAAAATTGGAAGCAGAATGAAGCAGATCAAAGCAAATGAATTCACCAAAGTCACCCTAATCTCCTGGACTGTTCATGTTAATTCCTCCCTTAATGGCCAAGTCAATAGATTGGGTTGCTTTCAGTGACCATCCATTGGCATTTGTGCCATTAGTAGCTGGGAAGGGTGGCAGGCTTCTGCACATTAAATGTAATAGCCTATATGATTCTGATTAGAGACCACAGACATCAAACAAGTCCACACATCACTTTCATATTCTACTTTCACTTTTTGATTCTGTTGAGGTTTTATGAGTTTGGTTGGACAAAATATATTTTTGTATTTTTACCAATATCAGAGATAAATAATAACTAGGCTCTCTGCTTTAGTTCAGGCTGATGAGGGTAGAGGGATGGGGCTCATTGGCTTCCCAATCAGATTGACTCAAAGCAAAATATATGCATGGCAAATTGATTGGAGCTGCTTCTTTTGTTTTATTGGCAAAAGTTTTGATCTGGATCCAGAACACCTTCACTTAATGCCGTACAAGCTTCGAACATATTAATGATTCACTTTATGCTAACAACTGTCCTGTTTCATCTTCATTGGTTTTATTTGCTTGCTCATTTGTTTTTTTCTTTTCATTCTACTTTAAAGACACATACATTTCCTATTTTTAAAAAGATATATTTATCCATAAAAATGATCTTACATTACATTATTCAACTGCGATTGTTCATTTATTCAACAAATCACAAATAGCATTCGTACTTATCAGCACAAAAAAGTGGATGCGGAAAAGTTTTCAGTTTGGCTAACTCCCAAAAATCTGGCCAAACCTGAGATCTTGTTCAGTCTGAGAACTTTCCAGCACATCATTGTAGATTAGAGAGGTATCTCAAACAGTTTACATTCAACTCCTTGATATGACAATAGGAAAAGAATACTTTTGCTTTTTTTTATTTTTCAATAAAGTTACCTTGAATAGTTTTTTATACTAACAGACTAATTATTTACATTATTTGGATTGTTGTCCTCATTTTTATTCCCATGTTTATGATGTTTTGGTCATTGTACACTCCAGCATTCTCCAGGTGCTAAGAACTTTGAACAGACCCCTTTATTTCGATCACTGGGGTATATCATTCTCATTCCATGTGCAATGCCACTTCTGGTAACCATGAAGTTATCTCCCTTTAACTTAAAGAGTTAAGTTATTCGTTCATCACTATTTTCAAAATTTGAACTTTTACAATATCCTTCATACTTTTTGTGATTTAAATTTCAGAATATAAAAAAAGTGAATGATTGATCATGACCTATGAAAATCAGTTTCCATGCAGTTATTGAACTTTTTGGCTCTGGAAAAGTTTGGGCTGCATCAAATCTATATGCCAAGCATGAAGACTGCTCTTCATCTGAAATGGGCAAACATTAGTCTGTTTGTCTATACTTCTGAGATGAGGTAGCATTTATATTATTTACATTGTTTTGACTGTTGTCCTCATATTTATTACCATGTAGTTATCTCCCTTTAACTTAACTCTTTAAATTATTTGTTCCCCTCTGCTGATGAACAAATTGCTTGAGGACACATGGCCCAGTGGATATATGTGTAGGATAGTTCCAGTGACTTGACCCAAAGCATTGTGAGTTCAATACCTGGCAACAGTAGTGGCAAACAAAATCTTAAAAAGTTAAGTTAAATGGAGATATCTAAAACATTCTGAAGTGACATGACTCATGGAATAAGAACAGTCTACCCTAGTGATTGAAATAAATGGTTCAGTTCAAAGTTCCAGTCACTTGAAGAAGGTTGGTGTTTACAATAGCCGAAACATCATGAATATGACAGAAAAGATAGAGGAAAGCCATGTCACATCAGTGAGAAAGTGACTGAAGTTGAGATGTCTGGTCAGGGTCAGTTGTATTGCAGACTCGTGTGTGTGTGTGTATTTATTTTTAAAAATAAAACATCATTAATTCATACATTTTTCCATTCAAATGACGTAGCATATATGTCATATAGCAAACTGTCACATGATGTAGCATATAATATAAATTAATATATTTCATAACTGCAGATTCTGTATCAATACTCTCTGACTTTACATTCAAAATTCTTGGATGTGACAATAAACTACATCTAGTAGCAAGACCTCTAATCAGGAGATTGGATGTTTTGAGAATCATGGAAAAACATCTTAATTGCTCTTGTTCCACAGTCTATCTTGAGCTGGGTTAGTAGCACTACTTAGGGTCCCAGCTATGGGTAAATAATGAACTTCCAAACAAGAACAAAACACTGTGAAAGTATAGAAATACCTATTCATAGTAAAATGACCAACAATAACTATTTAAAGTGAAATAAATAAAGTGAAATGACTTCTGCTATGATGAACTTGTGGTGATACCGAGCAAAAGTGATGGACTGGATGTTTGCGCTTTCACGACCAAAAAGCAAATAACCAAAAGTCGTTGTGCGCCGCCGACTCTGCACAGATGTTCCGGTTAAAAACTAAAAATTAATTAAATATTAAATTTCCAGTTCACAAGCCTACACGAATTTTATTTATCAGCCAATGGGAAGCCCAGAACTAAATACAAGTTTGAAATCCCAAATGAGCCGCTGTGATCCAAAAAGAAGATATAAAAAGCGGAGACAGAAAGCATTTCCAGACAGACTGAGGCAGACCAACTCATGGAGAAGAGAGTAATCAATATCCCCTTGACCTAAGTCAAGTGGCTACTATGTTTGCCTCCCTTCACCTCTCCTTTCCTTCTTCCCTGCCTCAAAACTACTTACTGACCTAAGGAGCGACTACATCAAAGACATTCCTTACTGATAGTGCTCCCCACATTCCTAAGCATTAATTTTCTTTCAGCATTTTATTGCCATGAACATTTCAACCTCCGCTGGACCTATACTACAAGTATTGCTTCAATTGTAAAAACATTAATTGATATGTGTTATATATAAAATGTTATCTTTCAACTCAATTTGCTTTTCTTGGTTTATAATCTTTCTTTATGATTTATAGTGGGCTATCTACAACAAGGCCAAATTCTATCAATCTTCAACAATATACAACTACCCTTCACTAGAATGCACTCTCCACTACTAACAGAAAAGAATAGATAAGCAATCCACTATAAACTTAGCTCATTGGTGCCCCCTATATATAAATTTATTTGAGCCACAAGATTAGCAACTAGGTCCCACCCTTTTATTGTGAAACCAATAAATTGTAAACACAAATTCTACTCCAGCAGCTTCTTTTCTCTCACTTCCCGCCTGTGGAATTCCCTTCCATTTACTTGCTTCCCCAACAGCTACAATCTCCAAGAATTTAAATGTAAAGTCAATAGTCATCTCCTATCTCACTAACCTGCATCCTCTCTCCTATGTTCCTTTCTCCGTCCACTCCACTTTCATCAGTATTCTTATCCTTCTCTTACCCACTTCCTGACACTCCCTATAACCTGTCACTCTTTCTCATAACTTTCCTCCTATGTAACCCCCTGCAAAACATTGGCAATAAAATACTTTGCAGCAATACATACTTATAGCAAAATGACCAGCAATAGATTTTATAGTAGAATTACCAACAACACATGGAGTAAATAGATCTATCTATCGCCCGGTTCACACTCCACCCATGTCTATTGAACAGGTTAAGAGGCTCATCCCTTGTTCCCTGTTTAGGATGTGGTTTCCAGCTTTCTCTTTTCCAATCTTTTCACTTTGTTTTTTTTTTTCAATTGGAGTAGATCTATCTATCGCTCGGTTCACACTCCACCCATGTCTATTGAACAAGTTAAGAGGCACATCCCTTGTTCCCTGTTTAGGATGTGGTTTCCGGTTTTCTCTCTTCCAATCTTCTCACTATTACGTAGCCCCTTGCACATCAGTGGCATTACCGCCTTGCTCGGGGTGATACGATTAAAAAAAAAAAAAAAAAAAAAAAAAAAAATTTAATGCAAAATGAAAAAAAATGCATTTAATCTGTAGTTGAAGACATGCAACTGTGTTCAAACTATATTAAGTTGAAACCATAAAATTGTATCCCAAATATTTAGATTTTGGCATTAAATAACCTAAACAGGTTGATATGCTGCTAAAAAGTATGCATTCATTCAAGGAGGCAGCAGACTTTATGGCAGGTTAGGCTAACTACTGAGGAAAAAGAATCACCAACAAAAACCTTACACTCTTGGTATGTGACTCCCCTTGTTTCAATTTGCTTTGTTATGGTGAAACAAACACCAAGCTAGAATATATATATATTTATATGTCTGAAAAATGAAAGAAGGTCTTACCTTGTGGTGTGTCTGTTCTCTATTCTATATCTTCTGTATCTGTTCCCTATTCTCTCTCTCTCTCTGTCTATATATATATATATATATATATATATATATATATATGTATTACACATATAAGATGAAGTATAGATTTTATTTGTATTTTCTTAAATTATTCTCCAATCATTTGATAATGATCATATATTTTTTCTTTTTTTTTTTTTCAGGTAAGAAAATTGTCTCTATTTTCATTGGAAACTGAACATTGAGAAAAATGGTAAGTAAATTGTAAAAGAATGTTTTCTAAAATGCAATTACCCTTCCATTAAAAGCTGGTATTATAAAAAACAAAAAAAAAATGATTTTTCAGGTTAACCAAATTATTAACATCTCACCAAGTGATCCAGTATTGTAATTTTAGTAGAAATGGATTCTTAGTCAAGTAATTAAATTCTCACTACACCCACCTTGTGTGTGTGTGTGTGTGTAAAACATAATTATATAGAGAATACCCATGAGATACACTTTTTAAAATAAAACTGTACATCTATTTCAAAGACAGGTATTGCTATATATATATGTATATGATAGGCTAGTGAAAGAAATTCAAGAGAAAAAAATACAAAATAATAATACTGAAAATAAACCTAAAAATATTTATTGTATATTAGTAGCTCTATTGACCAAATGGATGTATACAGTGTGTATAAAAACACTTTTACAAAACTTTGGGGTCGGTTTCTGACACAAAACAAGGTAAAATATCAATATAAACATATGACCAAAAGGCTATCATTGTACCACAACACAGCAACTCATAAAAAATATTCAAAATGTCCTCTGCTTGCTTCTGCACCCACATGTGTCCATCAGATGATTGACTGGTGGACCCTTTCAAATACTCCCATACTTTGTCTAATGGCTTCACAGGCTCCCATGACATGTTGATGAAGCATCTCAACATTATTAATGCCTGCTTCATATACCAATTGTTTTCGGTGTCCCCACAGATAAAAATCAAAAGGACTGATGTCAGGGTAATGTACAAACCTTCCCTAATATCCATCTTTCATGGTTGGTGTCAGCCAGTACATTATGAATGATATGACTAAACTGTGCTGGATCTCTATCATGCACATTTGTATATGCAGGGTCCATCCTCTAGCAGGTCTGGAAGTATGTTGTAAATAAAGTTCCTATAAGACATACTGGGAGAAAATATGGACCTACCAGACAGCCGCCTGCAACTCTAGCTCACATATTAATTGTAAACTGATGCTGGTATCTCGCCTGAATTGTACTACAGGGATTACAATCTGCCCACAAATGTTCGTTGTGTAAATTTCTTATTTCATCTTTTCTAATGCTGTATCATCCATAAACAAGATTCAAAAGACAAACAGATCAGCAGTTTGTACAATAAACTAAAAGCAATTGTTCTCCTGAAGTGAGTGATCAGAGGGCAAAAGACACTGCACATTCTTCAAATGATATGTCTACATAAGCTTCTCTTGAAGTACCCTCCATATGGTAATTTGAGATACACGACATGCTAGGACCACTTGACATGTGCTGATACTTAGATTGTCTTTGACAGCCTGAAGAATGTATTCTTTGTGGTCTCTCTTGATTAATAGTTTATCATGCCATAGATCCTTGTCCCAGAAAATGCAATTTAATAAGCCACATGTCAATTACCATTTGCACAGTCAGATGTAAAAATCATATCTGCTGCTCATGATATGAATATCCAGCTATTAATAAATGGAACACCTCCAAGGTTAACTCACTACTATATACGTTATATGTTGAAGACAGACTAGCTACAATTGTACATAAATGACAAGTGTAACCTAGTCCCCATGGCAACACAATGCTGTCTACCATAAACTTTCTTTAAACTTTACTCAAATACAAAGGATTTGTGGACATATGTTTATATGAACTTTTATCCTTGTTTTGCATCAGGAACTCATCTACAAAATCTGTAAAAGTATTTTTGATACACACACACACACACACACACACACACACACACACACACATATATATATATATATATATATAATATGCTGGTGGAAGAAATTCAAGAGAAAAGCAAAATATTGATAATAAGACTAATATTTATTGTATATTAGCAGGCTTTTTTTACTAAAAGGTTATATATATATATATATTGAATTTAATCTGAAGTGATGGGTGTTTAAAACTTACCCATTGAAATAAACTATAATTTATAACTGTTTTTGATAGTGTGTTAAGTTTTCCTTGATGTATATCATATTACTTTGTATGCTATACATTGCTTGGATTATCCTTTATGCTTACAGATTTTAAATATATATATATATATATATGTATGTATTTTTAGAAAATAAAATATTCCTTTATTTCTAGATACAGACATAAAAATCCATACATGCAGTAATAAGTAAAAATAAACTCATCCTTGTTAATGGCTAAAAGTATAGCCGCCAGTACTCAGTCATACAGAATATTCGGACAATTTCTAGTTTAGTTGAGTTGATGAGGGTTGCAGTTTCAGTCAGTTGAGTGCCATACGTGATACACGTCTGGGTGATCATGTCTCAAAAGAGACATAACTGACTGGGTAGAAGATTATCCCGCAGTAAGATGCCATTGCTTTCTGCGGTAGACTGGTTGCTAGCCAAGACTATAGAACCCAATCTGTCCTGTAATTTAACCCATAAATGGAAGGAATAGATGGATTAATATCTTTCCCAATGGTATTTGCACGTAAGTGAATACAACAAATTCAACTGGAATTTGAACTCGGTTCTCCGATTTGTCATTCCGTGCCAATATCTACTGCACCACAACGTATGTCTTAGTTTACTTGCAGTTTACTTAAAGTTTATTTTTATAATAAAAAAAGAAATATTTAAACATTTCTTACCACTGTGTTGCATTTTTTCTTAAATCTCTTTATAAAATTCCCAAGCATGTGAAATGTAGCACAAATCATCAACTCATTAACATCTGTTGAGGCTGGGCAGTATTGTGCTAGATGCAAAGATGTATATGCTGTTGCAAATATGAGAATTTCGTATGCATAATCATGGAGCAGTTTAAATACAAGCAATTTCAGAGTGACATTCTTGTCTAGTATTTATCATAGGGTGTAAAAAAACAGAATTTTTAAAAAAAATCAAACTGAGCTGATGGAATGGAACTGTTTGAAAATACCAAAATATATTTTTTTCAGATGTTCACAATATTTTTAAGTTATATTTTTACTTGCACACACAGAAAGTAATCAATAAATTTTCATGCATTAAATAATAAAAAAAAACTTGGTTGATATAAAAATGTGATATAATTCATTTCTTTATGCATATACAGTAAAAATAACTTCTGATCATGAATATATATATATATATACATACATGTGAACAATTTTATAAGTATAATTATTGATATAGCTGATTATACAAATTATATATATATACACACACACACACACACACACACACAAAGGGTGCAATGAGTAAATTGGTGGTATATTATCATTTTTGATAAGAATGTGGTATTTGTTCTTCTTTTCCTGCTGATTCCCTAGGTTGGTCTTAGTCTCTGTCTTGCTCTATCAACAATCTTGTATGTGAGTAGGACTGTATCATAACGTCAAAATATTTCTATTGTTATACCATCTAAAATTACTGCAACATGTATATTGATGTAGCAAATATTGAGTATCTTACATTAAGACATGAGAAAAAAATAATTAATGCAAACTCCTGAGTATAACAGGATATATATATATATACAAAAATACACAAGCTTTTTATTATAATAGGGAGGACATATATATTCTGCAAAAAAAATAAGGTACTCTTAAAGAGCAAACATGTGGCAAGAGCTTTAAAAACTAGTAAAGAGAATTAACAGGGTTGATGCTGCCTCAATATTGTCTCTCCAATGAACTTGGCTGATGCTGCTTCCCTATTTTTTCTTTCTCTTCATGGGCATGACAGGAGGGAAATATATATAAATATATATATATATATATATACACACACACATACACAAATACACAATGATCTTTATTATAGTAGAAAGAATATTTGTGATGTACTTATTACACCAAACACATATATGAAAAGTAAAAGGAAAATATCAGATATAGCTCTAGACTATATTTGAATATGAAATCGTTGTATATTTAACAGCATATTTGTTATGTTTTACAGACAGAGACACACCCACACATGTGTATGTATATATATATATATATATATATTTAATTATAATAATAGCATACTGCAACATAATAGCTATAAAGTTTAAGTGTTTAATACACCATCATCAGGCAGTGCTCTACTTTTGTATTGAGCACTTTTTAAAAGAAGTTATCTAACTGTGGAATGTAATTCCATTAGTATTAACTACTTATATATATATATATATTATTTATATACTGGGCACAAATTAATACATTTGAGCGTGTACATATAAACTTGCCCTCAGACACTAAAAAGTCTCTTTGGAAGTGTGCACAAAAGCACATTCCTTATCACTATTCTTATAAATGAAAAACTAAATCTAAACCATTTAAAATTACTTTTATTTATTATTTTGACTTTTATCTTTAGTGGGGTAGAGATGGAATTTATTTTTCTACCTTTTTTTTTCTTCCTTTTATTGACTCCTCCTGCTTTTTCTATTTTTCTTTCATCTCCATCCTGGAGAATACATTAAAGATGCTAAAAAGCAATGTAGGTAAATGGATACCGTTTCAACTCCATTTCTTTTCAAATCTGTGGGTGACGTAGGTTTCTTTATCAACTAAACATCCCAGCTTTCTAATAGAGTCCTTTTTTTTTTTTTTTGCCTATTTTCCATTTTATTTATTTTGTTTTTTGACATCATAAATTGATTTGTCTCATATCTACAAAAAAAATGTTGTTTGGGAAAATTTTGTAAACATCTTTTAGTGGTGCAGGCTGGGGTGGGATTCAATCTTTCAGAAAAAAATGCTTTCAAAAGTTGAATCTTCAAAATTCTTGATTTCTCTATCTACAAAATTTGATCAGAGATTTTCAGCTTTGACAGTTTGATAAACCATTGAAAAATATGCTTTATTTAAGAAACAATTTTTCAATTAAAGAAAAAAAAACTCCCTTCTTCATTTTTTCTTATTCTCCAAATGATGCTCCCTGACAGTTATCTGGATCACATCCCAACCAAAGGGCATACATTACTCCCTTCATTTATGAGCCTTCGTACCAGGTTTTTCCACCCAACCTTCGCTTATAGATTTTTTAGATTCCTAGATGCAGATGAAATGTTTAGAATGAAGTCCAGCTGACAAACAGCATCATTGGGTAATGAAGAAGTCAGCCAGGTGTATTAGTTGAATTAGTATAGATTTCAGCAAACGTTACTTTCCATATCCATATGGATAGTCAGGAACTCCACAAGTATAATTTTGAACTGCCTGAGTATTTGTTGTAGGTAGGGCTGTAGAGATGTTTAGGTCTAGTTGCTATTTTAATATTTGTTCCCATGCACAACTTTCAATTGATATGGCTTCTTTTGTGTTTAAAATATTGATTTAAAACTCTGGATAGGTTAAAAATAGAATGTCATAAAAATGAAAAAAGAAAATTGTTAATTTAATCTAAAAATAACTGTGAATATAGTGAATACACCTTTTGTTTCATAATTACTGGTATCAACATGTTTTATTTGTCTATACTCCTGAGATAAGATAGTATTTACATTACTTACACTGTTCAAAGTGCTGCTCTCATCTTTTTTGCTATGTTAATGACATTTTGGCTGTTGTACGCTCCATTTTTTTTTCAGGTGCTAGGAATTTTTAACTGCACCCTTTATTTCAATCACTGGGGTATATAATTCTCAAGGACACATAGCCCAGTAGATATAGGTGTTGATTAGTTCCAGTGTCTTGACCCAAAGAATTGTGAGTTCAATACCTGGCTACAACAGTGGTGAACAAATAACTTAGAAAGTTAAGTTAAAGGGAGATAACCACATGACATCTAGAAGTGGCATCACAGATGGAATGAAAATTATTTACTCCAGGGATTGAAATAAAGTTCTGGTTAAAAATTCAGACACTTTGGATATTGGACACTTTAGACGTTGGCACAAAAAACTAAAAAGCAATACTTGTTTCTAGTCAAAGCGAAACCGTAGACTGAAAGAAACATTAATGGATGTAAGTCAAATTTTGATTTCCGGTATTGATGTCAAATAAGTTTTCCATCGCAGACTGCATTTTGAAGGCTAAATAAGTCCTCTGAGGCTAAGAACTACAATTGTACCTACTTAGTGCAAAGCCCGAAGCAAAAACCAAAATAAAAGAGTCGAAAACCTGATTTTGATCAGACTAGATAGGATATCTGGATATTGATTTCCAATATCGGAGTCAAATAAATCATCCAAGAATAAACTAACCTAAGTAAGTCCATGAAAACTTATCATCCCCATCAGGAGTAAAATTGGAGAAAATGAGCCATATAGATAGCTGAATATTGGTTTTTGATCAGATTCCATAGAATATCAGGGGTATTGATTTCCAATATCGGGGAAAATGAGTCATCTGAGAAAATCTACTAAAGTTTGAGATTAAAAACTATAATTTTACCAAGTTAGAACAAATTCTGCAGCAAGAACCACGATGAAAAGGTTGAAATCCTGATCTTGATCAGACCTGATCGGATATCGAGGTATTGATTTCTGATATTGGGGAAAAAAATCAGAAAAAATAAGTAGCCCATGATCTGACCAGAAGCCTAAAGAATATTTGTGGGAAGTTTGATAGGAATCAGATAAAAAAATTGTGGATTTGTATAAAGGATATACAGACAAATAGACAGACACACACACAAATATTTTGCCTTTTATATATATATATATATATATATATATATATATATATATATATATAAAATAAGTTACAGTAGATATTTATAATTTCCAAATTCATGACGTCAAGGTACTAAAAAGGAAAGCTCACCATAAAAATAAAGAAAAAGCACAGGGAAGCAAGCTTATGATGGTGGGAAAGTGAATGAACTAAGATGTCAGGTCAGGAACAATAATATTGCTGATTCTTTGAATTAACTGAAAATAAGATGTCTGCGTGTATTAAGTTAGATCAAGTTCTTTCACAAACAGACACTGAATGTTATTTTCAGTTCGTGTTATTGTCAGGAACAACAGAACAATGTTGGTCATGTTTTTGTGCAAATCCGTGCATCTAACAAATAACATTCTTCTTTCTACTCAGTCAGACATCGCTGGCAAATCAGTTTATGTGAGCGGTAATGGCTTCTTGATTCTTGGAGATATTACAGTACCTATAACAGACATGGATGCTGTTTAATCAGAAGTCAGGTTCTATAACCTGTCACTCTTTCTCATAACTTTCCTCCTATGTAACTCCCTGCAAAACAGTGGCAGTAAAATGCCTTGCTTGAGGCGATATGATGATAAAAAAAAACAAAAAAACAAGAGTAGTGGTTTATTCCTCGTCTTGTGTTTAGGATTGAGTTTCCAGTTCTTTCTAAAGTCTACTTCAAATCAATACTTCTGACATCACCTAAACACTGAAAATTTAGGTTCTATTTATTTGTTATTTATTTTTCCTCAATATGAGCAGATAAGTCTGCCTATCACTGGTTCAGACACTTCTCTACTCTCTTGAACTGGAGTAGAAGTTTATCCTTTGTTTCCCGATTAGGATTGGGTTTCCAGTTCCTTTTAAAGTGTTCTTTATTCTCTTTCACTCGAAATAGCTACTTACATCTCTCTGAAAAAGGTTAATGAATTAGTAAAAAATGTTGAAAATGAAAAACCTTTTGGACAATTTCTACACAAACTAAATCCTTTTGCACTCAAGAAAAAGAAACATTAAAAAAAACAGGAATATTTTATATCCATTTTTAATGAAACATTTATTAGAGAGTTATTGCTCCCTAAATATATAAGTATATATTATATATGTGCATGTGACAATTAGTATGTTGAACAATAACTTTTCTGTGTATTTAGAAAAATAAGATCCTAGAATTCATTTCTTTATACCTAATCATCAGAAAATCTAATAGTGTAAAAATAAAATAGTTAAAATATTAATAAAATAACCACAATTTCGTTTGTTAATTGAATATTGATAACCTAAAAGCATATTTGCCAGAACAACTCTCATCAATTAAGAAATAAAATTTCATTAAAAAAAATGTCCATTTCATTTAAAATTTTTGTGTTATGATAAAGTCAGTTACTTTTTTAATGTTAAAATATATAATGTTTTAGCAAATTGGTTGTATTTCAGAATTATTCAACATCAAGAAACAATATATTTAGAATAAAATGTTTTTCACAGAATGGCTGATGAGTACTTAAGATTATAGTCTTTGTGTACTCAAAATTGAATCATGCTTTTCAAATTTTTTTTGTTTGGTTTGTTTTGTACTTGTATCTGCTGCCATTTGTAACTTTCAGTTTATTAAACAATTCCTAATGTTTCTTTCTGAAAGCATTGTTAAAAATTTGATAGTTTCTGGTGTTAATCTCTCAAATATTGTGGTTCATTTAGCCCCAAGGAAAAAAATAAGCTTTTATTTGTTTTTAATTTCATAGTTTTGATTTGCAGCAAAAACATGAGAATAAAAGTCAGTAACATGGAAGATGAATGACATTTGAATTCTGAATGAAATCCTTTTCTCTTGATTGAAACTATTTGCCTTTTGTTTTAATTTTCAAAACAAATATTTCTGTTTTTATAATGTCAATGCACTATTTGTTTTTATTGCTTCTCCCGCTCCTTCACCCCCCCCACCCACCGGCCTGGTTTTACTTTAGCTGAAATGCTCTTGTTAAACCAGTTTTTCAAGATTTGTTTCCTTGTTTTACTGATAAAAAAAAACAAGTACTGCACTTTATTAAAAAGTTGACTGGTGGCCAGCTGCTTTTGTTTTAAAGGTCAATGAATCAGAGAAAGTGATTTGAGCCACCTCCAATGTGGTGTCTCCTTTTCAGAACTGTGGATGATCAAAGCTCTACACAATTTCCTGCCCATTATATCTCTAATCAATGTTTGTCTTTTTTGTTATCTCTACTGACCCCTGTCATTATTAAAGCTTCTTTTAAGTAGGTTATTTGCTGTTTTCCTCTGCTCCACTTTCCTTCAATACGTCCTTGTGAGTGTCAAATTCTCCAAGCTCTATTTCCTCGATATTTGTCTTAGGAATTTCAATTGTTTCTTTCTGATTCTAAATATAAGTGTACTGTTGGTTTCCATATGGCTTATTCACATTCTTAATGTTCTCAGCATCCTTCTGTAGAACTATATCTTTTGCCAAATGTCTCTTCATCTGTAAGGAAATTGTTCACCATTCACTGCCATATTGCATAACTGTTCAATACTCTTTTCTTTGTAATAAATCTTTCTAGTTTTTTAATTTGCTTCTTATTTAATTAGTGACTATTTTACAAACAAGGCAGGAACAGTTGACAGTATATAAATATTTGTATATGGCTAATTAGAAGAAGCAGATTGTTGAAAAACTCTTGGTTTTTCACAATCCATCAAGTATTAAGGTGTATCAAAAATGTTTTCATTTTTTTTTTTTGTTCCTGGTTAACCTTTTACAATCTCTTCAATGTTTCAGAAGCTGATGTAATGTCCTAAAGATGCTATATATTTATGATCGTTGATCTGAAATATTTTTAGTGCCCATGTTTGGCTTCTCTTCTACTATGTGCTTTAAATTACAGAATGCAATGGGTAAATTGTCACCATTTAATATTTTTCATTTTGTGTTTTAAAGTGCAGGGTGCGATGGATAAATTGTCACCATTTTATATTTTTCATTTTGTGCATACATGTTTTTGATTTTGTTTACTACTCAGTATAGTAGAGTCAGTTGGGCAGCATGACACAATTTACTCCACCCAGAATTTATATGTGTATATATATATATATATATATATATATATATATATATATATATGAAATATTAGAAAAATTCAATATACTCAACAGCATTAGATGGAAAATTGCTTACAATTCAAAAGATGTTTTTTCCAAAGGAAAAAATTCTTGTTTTTTTTCACAAACTTCACATGCAGGTGAAAATACTTAAAAAAAATATTTCTAAATACCATCATTTAAAAATATTTAACAAAGTAACATTAAATTATTGAGATGTAAATATATATATATATATATATATATATATATATATAAGCATACAGTGTAAATATAGAAGAATCCAAAGGAGTATCCTGTAAATAAGTGGTATGATAACTCTCTAAGAGAGCTCTAAATATATATGTATATAAATACATATAGAGTAAATGTCAGAAAAAATTTAGGCAGATACGTTATTTCAGGGTAAATTGGAAGTATAGGCCTATTTCAGGCGAACCATCATCAGCTTCTGTCTTTATTGTACAGAAGATTTTACACGAATGCGTAAGATTCGTGTAAAATCTTCTGTACAATAAAGATGGAAGCTGATGCTGGTTTGCCTGAAATAGGCCTAAACTTCCAGTTGTACCATTAAATAATGTGTCTGCCTAAATATTTTCTTATATATATATATATATATGTGTGTGTGTGTGTGTGTATATATATATATATATATATATATATATGAATGCACACATTCACAAGACAAATCTAAGATACATGTCTTTGATGTACATATATCATATACGTACATCTATATAGACTCATATACACAGAGGCCTACATTAGTGCTTTGAGGAGGTAGCACTGCCATGGGTTAAGAAGGTGGCTGCTTGAAGACCCAATGTCTGGCAACAGGACTCTGCACCATGCCACACAAATTATTTTTCATTCAACTTAATATATAATAATATTAATAATATGAAGATGACAGACATACTTTAGTTGTATTCATGAAATATGCTTCAGAGTAATGGTCTGTAAAAAATGCAAATACTTTTGATTCATCCTAATATATAATAATATTAATAATCATAGATAATCTTTAGGTGTGTACATGAAATGGGCTTTGGAGTAAAGGTTTGTAAAATGCAAAAATAATTTTGATATATACTAATATATAATAGTATTAATCAAAGAGTTAAGTCGGCCTTCAGATGTGTATATGAAATAAGCTTTAGATTAAAGGTCTGTAAAAAAGAAATCTAGTTTTGATTCGTCCTAATATATATTAATATTAATAATATTAATAATCATAGATAATCTTTAGGTGTGTATATGAAATAATAATATACCAAAGATAGACATACTTTATTTATATTCGTGAAATAAGCTTTAGATTAAAGGTCTGTAAAAAAGGAATCTAGTTTTGATTCATCCTAATATATATTAATATTAATAATATTAATAATCATAGATAATCTTTAGGTGTGTATATGAAATAATAATATACCAAAGATAGACATACTTTATTTATATTCATGAAATAAGCTTTAGATTAAAGGTCTGTAAAAAAGGAATCTAGTTTTGATTCATCCTAATATATATTAATATTAATAATCGTAGATAATCGTAGATAATCTTTAGGTGTGTAAATGAAATAATAATATACCAAAGATAGACATACTTTATTTATATTCATGAAATAAGCTTTAGATTAAAGGTCTGTAAAAAAGGAATCTAGTTTTGATTCATCCTAATATATATTAATATTAATAATATTAATAATCGTAGATAATCTTTAGGTGTGTACATGAAATAATAATATACCAAAGATAGACATACTTTATTTATATTCATGAAATAAGCTTTAGATTAAAGGTCTGTAAAAAAGGAATCTAGTTTTGATTCATCCTAATATATATTAATATTAATAATCGTAGATAATCTTTAGGTGTGTGTACATGAAATAATAATATACCGAAGATAGACATACTTTATTTATATTCATGAAATAAGCTTTAGATTAAAGGTCTGTAAAAAAGGAATCTAGTTTTGATTCATCCTAATATATATTAATATTAATAATCATAGATAATCTTTAGGTGTGTGTACATGAAATAATAATATACCAAAGATAGACATACTTTATTTATATTCATGAAATAAGCTTTTGAGTAAAGGTCTGTAAAAACGAAAATAGTTTTTGATACACCGTAATATATAATTTTAATAATCCAGAGAGCAGCAAGAATTCATCCCACATAATGAAAGGAACTTAGTAGCAATGCTGTCTTCATCTAGCTAATGTCTTACAATTATGTGGAAGGTATTTCAGCAAGTTAATGTGGGAGGTATTTCAGCCACTGCTTGTATAACAGATATTGAAATAAGTTTTGAAGTAAAGTTCGGTAAATCTGTTCATTAACTAGGTTAACTCACTCTAATATATAATATTAATAGAGAGGAGTTCTGGGTATGATAATAAACTACATCTGGCAGCAAGCCTCTGATTAAGAGATTGGAGGTTTTGTGGTGAGTAGAACCACCTATCATTTGTTGCTATTCCCAGATTCAATGTGACCCAGGGTAGTAGCACCAGTTGGAGCCCCAGCTATGGGTAAATAGTGAAACTCTAAACAAAAAACTATTTAAGTATAAAAAATATTTTGTAGTAAAAATACCAGAAATATATTTTTATATAAAAAAAGACCAACAATACATATTTATAGTAAAATTACCAACGATACATTTTTAAAACAAAATAACAAGTAATACATTTTATCTGTAGTTGAAAGTATACAACTGCATTCAAAATATATTTAGATGAAACCATAAAATTGTGTTCAGATTATTTAATTTTTGGTATTGAATAACCCATAGAGGTTTACATACTGTTAAACCATACAATCAACATGAAAGAACTCTTCTATAACATTAATCCATATAATATCCTACCATGAATTAATGTTATGAAAGAGTTCTTTCATGTTGGTTCATATAATATCCTACCTTCTTCAATATGGCATTGAATAGCTGAACAATATCATTGAAGATGAAGGAAAAACTTGAAGCAAATGAAATGTGGTTCTACAGAAGAATGCTGCAAATATCATAGATCGAGCATGTGAGCAGTGATGAGTTTTTGGAAAGGATGGAAACAAAAAGGAAATTAATACTGAGCATTAGGAAGAGACAGCTAAAGTTCCTGGGACATGCAATGAGAAAGGAGAGCTTGGAAAACTAGATACTATCAGGCCAGATAGAGGAAAAAAGAGACAGGAGAAATCAGTAGATAACATATGTGAAGGACCTGATCAGGTGGATAACGGAACAAGGGTTGTGTGGTGTAACACAAGAAAGCGTGCTAAGAACCACCAGGGATAAGGAGATGTGGAGAGCCATGATTGCCTACATCCTGAAAAGACAGGGCACATAGAAGAAGAAGAATACTCTACCATTTCTTAAAGAAATTAAAATTTATTCAAAAATATTACTTCAACAAAACTACAACATAAAACAGATATATCATTGACTCTAGTAATTGTGTAGATATAAACATCAATCGATATAGAGGAAATTTTAGATGTGTACATGAAATAAAGTTTGGAGAGAAGGTCTGTAAAACGAAAATACTTTCGATACATCTTGATATAATAGTATAATCAAGATGTAGCAAATATATTAGATATGCATATGAAATAAGGCTTGGAGTCAGTCAGTCAGTTAAGTGCCATACGTGATACACGCTTAGGCAATCATATCTCAAAAGAGACATGACTGACTGGACAGAAGATTATCCAGCAGTAGACCGGTTGCCAACCAAGGCTATAGAACCCAATCTGTCCAGTTATTTAACCCATGACTGGAGGGAAGGCCTGGTGTAAATTATTATTTAACCCATAACAAGAGGGAAGGCTTGTAGTAAATGTCTGTAAAAAAATAAATATTTTTGATATACACAGATATAATAATGTAATCAAAACATGAAGTGTATATATTAGACTTGTATATGAAATAAGGATTGGAGTAAATGTCTGTAAAAATGAAAATAATATTGATACACCCTGATATAATAATATAATCAAAACATGAAGTGTATATATTAGACATGTATATGAAATAAGGATTAGAGTAAATGTCTGTAAAAACTACTCTGTCTCATTCTTTATGTGGCATGTACAGTATAAATGATTATTGTTCGACAGATTCATTTTCTTTATTATCTGTGAATTGCAATGATTTCATGAGGAAAATACCCAATATGTTCTCCAAGGCTCTGAATTAGAAATTATCCTCCTCTTATACCTGCTGCCACCCAAGGCAAGTGGGGTAATCAATGAGAAAACAAAGTCTTATCTTGACAAAAAGAATTTCTATTATTTGTGCAATCTGTTAAAAAAAACAAAAAAAAAACAAAAAAACAACAAAAAAAAAACAACAAAAAAACAAAAAAAAAAACAGAAAAGAGACTGAGTCAACTTTAGCAGGCTTTGAAATATGGTAATTGTTTGTGTTTCTCTACCAGCCTCGACCAATCAAAACCTTTCTTACTCCAATAAACAAACACTACTTTTGGTCAACTAAAAGCTTTAGTTCATGAAGGAAGAAAGTAGTTGTGTGTTGCAAGTTTTGGATACTGAATTTTAAGCCCTTTTGATTTTCAAAGACCAGACTCCTAGCATGTTTTACTTTGTACATGTAAGACACATTTATTATACTTGAAATTACGATCCTGGATTCTTTTATTATTTTCAGTCTGAAAGGCCACATTGTTATTTTCTCCCACAGTGAGAAGACCCAGTTTTCCCTGTTATTTAACTGAATTCAAAAACTGTAAAAAAGGAAGTACGAAACAATTCCTTTATCTTTCTCAGTAATTCACAGCAATAACCAGGTAATAAAGAACAGAATATGTGGATGGCCATGATCACCTTAATAGTCATGCCATTAAAAAAACGATTTTTTTAATTCAAATTTTGTAGATGAAGCTAAACTAAAAAGAACCAACAGAAAAATTGAATCGGTAAATGTGTATGTGGAGGGTTTCAAACTCTAACTAAGACAGTGTGATCACGTCACACTAATTTTTTAGGAAAGGCATGAATTCATCTTTTCTTCTCAAACTTTAGTTGTTAAATATCACTGAACATTTTGCCTTGGTTAATATCCAGTTTAGGAGAAGGACAACAAAAGTGAATCACAAACAACTATCTTTTCCAAGAACCATTATGTCAATGCACAAAAGAGAAAGAAAATAAAATTACTTAATGAAAAGTTGCACACAGAAATTCAATATACATATATTAAAAAAGCTGTGGAGAACTGTAATCACAAAAACTGAGTTCAACTGTTCATTATGCTTTAAAAAAAAGAAAAGAAAGAAAAATAGGATTAACAGACTTTAACAAAACAGTTGTGGTTCTTTTTCTGTTTAATCTTTCATTAAATACTTCAAGAAAAACAGCTCAGACGAAGGGAAATTAGCCAACAAGAATTAATGACAAGGAATTTTTACACTGGGAATGTGAGATTATTTTGTTATTTTCAACAGCAATAAAATGCAGAGAAACTTTCTTTTGAATAGAAAATATATACTGAGGCAATTCTTTTAAGCAATAAAAAAAAACATTTTTCAATGCAGCTGATTTTCTTCAATAGGTTTTGAAAGCAAATCTATTCAAAGAATACTTTATTCATATTAGTATGAATGGAAAGCACTGAAAATGAACACATAAGAAAGAAATTGAAAAAATGAAGTAATAATAATAATGGCAATAATAATGCTTTCAATAACAATAAAGATTATAATATTGTAAATAGAAGACAAAACTCTAGAGAGGAGCAAATGCATACCATGCGGAAATAGAGATGAGACTTCTTTTTCTTCTATGTGCCTTGTCCTTTCAAGACGTAGGCAATCATGGCCTTACATGTCTCCCTAGTGGCTCTTAGCCCACTTTCTCCTGCAACGTCTCTCAGCCCCCGTTCTGTCATCCACCTGCTCAAACCCTTCAAATATCCACTGCTTTCTTCTGTCTCTTTTTACCTCTATCTGGCCTGTTAGTATCAGGTTCTCCAAGCCCTCCTTCTTCATTGCATGACCCAGGAACTTTAGTTGTCTCTTCCTGATGCTCAAAGGTAGCCGTATTATCACCAGATTGAGAAAACTGGCTCAGAATAAACATGAATAAGCATGACTAGGTTGGATCTAATTGTTTTCTTTTATAAGCCATATTCTTTCTCCACAACTGCCTATCCTTTATAGCACTTAGCTATGTTTGTCTTTTCACTATCCTTGTAATATAACAATCTGGCCCCACCCTAGGAAGGCTGATGCAAGCGAGGGTGTTTCCGGTCGTTGAAAGGATGTCGTTTGACCTTATTTCCGGCAGCAGTGGAAATAACTACAGAGGCAAACAGAACAGGTGTCTTTGAGAATTACGTGGGCGTGCGTGGGTGAGGCAAAACCGGAAGAAAAAGTCCCGGTTCTGGAAGATTATAAAAAGACCTCGGCACACGGATTCGCCAGTAGAGGAGCAACAGAGATTGGCCGGTGAAGAGAGACACAACAGATAAGACTACACTCCCGTCAACCCATTAGAAGCGCACTCTCTCAATTCTCTGTTCCCTATTCTACACGGTCCATCGTCATTAATAAAAATATAACTTCATATTTTTATATATATGCGTGTTTGTTGTTTGTCGATATATAACATCCTTCCTACCTCTGTTCTGCTATCCATTTACACCCTTGTGCAAATTAATTTAAACAACTGCTTTAGTTTCCTTTCTTTCACCAAACAGTTAGTTTTAAACTCACTGAAGTGACAACATGTAATCAGTTCCTATTTTTTCCTCAGATTAGGCCATTTGCAGTGGTATGCAATAATACAAATCTATTTTCAGGATGTGTGATGAAATTTGCTTGGCCTTGAAAAATATTGTGCCACCCATGATTGCATAAGATTTTTATCACACCCAAACACTAGTGTATCAACTGTTGATTAATTGCCCTATGGCCATTGTCTTTGATAGATGTTACTCCAAGGAAGCGTACTGATATGTCCCAGAAAGGGATATATATCAATACGAAGTTGTTAAGTGATTTAGGCAAATGTAACCAGGTAGGTCAATCTAGTCTGTAGTCATAATTGTCGTATGCAGTATCCTGAGACATAGGCATAGTCAATGGTGGTAGACAAATAGACCTCTGGTGGAAGATCTCTCAATCTCTCAATCTGGACAACCTTGCTGTCGTCTGTATTTATGGCTGCTGTCAGCCATTCCCATTCCAGTGAAGGGGAAACAAGGTGTATATATATTCATTACCTATTCATTACATCAAGTACAAAAATTGTAATACTGCATAAACATACAGGCAAGCCTTTACAGAGAGATCATGGATATTGTTGGTGTCAGCCATTCAACTGTCGGTCGTGTCATCAAAGCAAAGAAACAAACTGGGTCCATCAGCCCAAAGCATAAAAGAAAATGTGAGATGACGTATACATGATCAGGGAAAGTGTGAAGAATTCTAGCTAAATATTCATTTTTTTCTAATCATTTTACACAAGAGTGTCCATACTTTGTCCATATTAATATAAATGAACAGATTTAAAAACAAAGAAATAAGAAAAATTTTATATATACAATGCTACTAATTCTACTACTTGTAATAATAATAATGTATAGAAGTACTAATTTTATTTGATATAAAACATTGTAGAAAGTGTTTTCAAGGATTGTCATACATAAATAGATTGTACTGAAGATTATTGAACAGTGTTAGGAGCCAGACTAAATAAACATGGGTCTTGCTTGTACCTTGAGGGGTTACAGAACATCCAGATTAAAAGGGAGAATTTAATGTGAGATATCCTGTTCACAAAATACAATACAAATTTCAAGAAAAGACAACACAATAAGAAATGTTTAACAACATATATACAGAATAAACAATTTGTATATTTTGTTTGATAGAAAAATGTCTTCCAGATTTAAGTGAATGTTGGTTGAACAAAAAAGTGTCTATGTTTTGCTGTCTGTAATTCAACAGAGTAGTAGAACAATGTTTGTTTCTATCTTTTTTTTATGTGTCTGCCACTAAGTATATGGAAAAGGAAACAGTTTTTCAATTTAAGGTGAAAAAGAGTGAGTGAAAAATAACTGGAGAGAGTGAAAAGGGTCAAAATAGAGATAGTAGCAAGTAGTAGAATGCATGTGTAAAATGATTAATCAGTCTACCTAACTAATAAAATCTGTGTTCCTTCTCCTTTCTGGCTGGTGAGAGATGTAAAACATTTTATAGGCAGTTGAAGATATCTTCTTGTTATTTTCCTTTTCTTCTTCTTCTCTTTTGTAATGGATGAGTCTGTGACAGACCTGTCTGTTGGTTCTCTGGCCTCTCTGATCTCTGTGCCTTTTTGACTCTTGACCAGTCATGGACATGGTTAAGTAGTGGATTTCAGTCATGTGACAGGCTCCCAGAGGCACCTTCTTCTTTAGGTATGAAAAAACATTTGACTGATGTTGTAATATGAATTTTCTATTTCTTATCCAATCAGGATCTAGAATTTTGCTTTTCACACTGACTTGTGAAATTTGCCTTAGTTCGTTTTTTTCAAAATGTTTTTTGTCATTTGAATCTGATTTTGCGAGTGTGAAATTTTACTTTGGATTTTTCCAAAATGCTTATAGTCATTTGGATCTGATTTTACAGGTGTGCAATTTTACTTTGTGTGTTTTAGTTAACTGTTAGATGATATAGGATTTGTATCCTATAGGTAAACATTGGTTTTGTTTATAACCATGTACCAGGCCCAAATGCCACTCAATGTAGAGAGTTACAAAGTAAGTGGCACAATTTAGGGGGCTGTATGGGAAAGATAATGGTTAACCATGGACTTGAACATGCTAAGATTGGTGTAGCATTCTTTTGGGAAAATGTGATACATAGTATGAAGAAACGTGAGTGAAACTTACACCTCAACAATGAGATATGAAGGGAATCAGAGTAATTCACTACAATGTATTTGACATGGTGGGTCTTAGCGATGAAGTGGGAATATAGTTTGTGTGAAAACTTTTCATCAAAATAGTGAAAGAGTAGCAAGAGGCTTGCAGCATTTTGTCTGTAAAAAAGGAATCGTAAGGTGGAAAATAAAGGTAAACATTGGTGTTGTTTATACCTGTATCTATAGATAAATATTAGTTGTGTCTATACCTTGAAAAACTCCTTGTTAAATTTAACCACTTCAAAACAAAACTTTTATTAATCACCTGAAAGACCCTTTTCTTCTTTCCATCATAATGGCTGATACTAACTTCCATACTAACTTCATGCATTTTCTCAAACTAACATTCTCAGTTGACATGAAATGAAAAGATTGTATTGAACCCATTGCTATGTCTGCTGCTAAGAAATTTGTTTCACTGTATCATTCTAGACTATTTTTCTCTCCCAAATCCGTCTCATGTTGAAGTCTTTTCATCTTGGCTTTGAATATTCATACCACATATGGTCTGCTGCATGTTTAGAGATTCTTGATAAAATCCAAAGAAGAATCAGCAATATTATTGGTTCTGACCTAGTATATTGGCTTCAGTCACTTTTCTACTGCCATAATTTAGCTTCTCCGTGCTTTTTCTCTAAATACTTTAATAGTAATTTTTCAGATAAACTCTTCGCTACATTACCTAGAATTTTTAAAATTTAAGCACAGTTCTATACTGGCATGAAAATCCCATCAATTTAGAGTTGAGCTGGTTAAATGTAGCCATAAGTTGTTTGCCATCAGTTTCTTTTCCCCGCATTTAACTCTTGTGGAACTCTCTTCAGACTCCATGCTTTCCCGCCAACTTTATCTTAAAAAATTTAAATGCAATATCACTCATTATATACTGCTCTCTTGATTACTTTTTAATTGCTCTTGTTCCTTAATTTTTTTTTTCGTATTCATTCACACTTAGTATCCTCTTGTTTCTTAGTAGATTTACTGCTTTGCATTGAGTGATAAGATTTTTAAAAAAATATGATCATTCATGCCCAAATCTGCCAGTGTCTGCCTGGTAGGTGGACCTTGCCAGTATGGAAAATTGAATATAAAAATTAAATTTAGAATCCACTTGCAGCTGTTTTTTGTTCTCTTTTCTTTTAAGACATGAACCCATTTTACCCTGTCTAGTTGCCAGGGAGCTTAACACAATGTTTTGCATTTTCTTTTTTCTTACTGATGGAGCTGTGTTGATTGACAGAGGAGTCACTTTCCAATAACTACATTTCCTGCCCAGGCAGAAACAAGAAGCTCTAACCCCTCCTCACATACAGAAAAAAAAAATTAAATGTTGAATTCCTGTGTGCAGCTTTGTCATGAAATAATTTTATTTTTCTTTCTCTTTTGAGCGACACTTCATTAAATGTTTACAACAATGAAACATTGAGAAAATACCAACATTTATCTGCAGCAACCATCCTGTCTATTTTTGCTTCATGTTCCAGAAACGCTTTTTATTTTTATTTTTTTTTTTTGCATCGGTTCCCTTAATTAAGGACTAAATCATTTTCTTTGCACAACCTCCATTTCTTTTTGACTAATTTCTTTGTTCAACCTTCAAATCTTGGTGCTTGCTTTTTCTTTCATTCATTGTTGATTGCCATTCCAATTTACTCACACTTGTCACCATCACATTTTCCGGCCTTTGATTGTATGTCATTATGAACCATTATTTTCTCTCGTTATTATGTACCACTTCTCTTGGTCATTATCTATTTTATGCTACATATTCTTTGCTTTATTCTTCTTCTTTTGCTTGTTACTATTTCTTGGTTATTAAGAATTATTTCTTTACATTATTATATATGATTACTTCTTTATGCTTTCATATGTTTAATATTGGCATCAACTTTTTGGTTACATGTTATTTCTCCAGGTTAACATATGTCATTATTTTTTTCATTTTTATTTTAGATCTATTTTCTTTGTACAAGACATTCAGGTGGCATAATTGCTATAACCACAGAAAATGAAATTGGCAAGTCAAGTTCAAATTCTAGCAAAAGCTGTTGTGTTCATTTCAAATTAATGCCCTTAAGAAAGGCATGAATCCATTTTGTCTGTTAAAAAAAAAAATTAAATACCTAGGAAGTGTTCTAACAGGAGATGGAAAGTGCAACACAGAGATCTGAAGGTGAATTGGCATGGCAAAGGATGCATTCCAAAAGCTGTGTAAAGTACTAACACACAGGAAAATTTCACTAGAAACAAAGAAAAGAGTGCTGGATTGCTATGTGATGCCAGTTCTTCAATACGGCAGTGAATGCTGGACAATATCATCGAAAATGAGGACAAAACTGGAAGCAGTGGAAATGTGGTTCTACAGAAGGATGCTGCGAATATCGTGGACTGAGCATGCAAGCAACAATGAGGTGTTGGAAAGAATGGCAGCAAAGAGGAAATTAATACTGAGCATCAGGAAGAGACAACTGAAGTTCTTGGGACATGCAATGAGGAAGGAGAGCTTGGAGAACCTGATACTGACTGGCCAGATAGAAGGAAAGAGATACAGAGGAAGGCAGCGGATAACATATTTGCAGGGCCTGATCAAGTAGATGGCGGAACAGGTGTTGTGAGGTGTAACAGGAGCAAACTTACTAAGAGCCACAAGAGATAGGGAGACGTGGAGAACCATGATCACCTACCTCCTGAAGGGACAGGGCACATAGAAGAAGAAGAATTTAGTAGGGTAGACTGGGCTCTACAGCAACTAGTTTGGAAAAAGGATAAATTAGAATTCTCAAACAAGTGAACTCAATACACTAACTTTACTGACAATTCACAGCTATTAAAGAAAAAGGAAGTTGTGGAGAGCCATTACATTTACGTCCTGAAAGGACATGGCATTTAAAAATGTTTCTTTACTGCAGTGTATACTGTTTGTTTACAGTACTAATTGCTAAGCAAAGTATTAAAAAACAAAAAAAATATCATGAGAAAAAGAAAAAAGTTCTGAACTGTTACATTATATCAGCTTTCATATATGGCAGTGAATGCTCGACAATATCATCACAGATGAAGAAGAGACTTGAGGGAACAGAAATGTAGTTCTACAGAAGAATCCTGAAAATGTTGTGAACTGAACATGAAAACAACAATGAAATTTTTGAGAAAATGGAATCAAAAACAACAGTTAGCATCAGAAAGCAATAATGAGGAAAGAGTGCTTGGAAAATGTGACACTCAGAGAACATATTGAAGGCAAACTTGGTAAAGGAAAACAGTGCATGACTTACTCAATCAGTTTGTGTAAATGGTTAGTTGAACAGGGATTAGGAATGATAGCAAAAAAGAAACTTTACTAAGAGTTACAAAAGTCAGGAAATTTTGTAGAGCACTGATCAGTCACGTCCTAAAGCAACATGACACATAAAAGAATATTCTTTGATAATGTCACATTTTTAAATGATGCTTCAGAATGTGTTTGATAATGGCTCTCCACAACTTTCTAATCAGATTATTATCTTTTGCTTTCTTTTCAGTACAGTCCTTTCCTGAGGGATTACTAAAATCCTTAGAGTAAGGCAATTATGTATTCTGGTGTTATTTGATATTTAACATGCCCAACTTTTATATTTTATTTATAATGATAATACTTAAGTTTCATATCTGATTTTTATTCCAAACTCAAAACAAATCAGTCTCTAAAGAGCCAATGGATTGATTTCCAATTCAATATTTTTCTTCAGTTGTAATTATAGTGGATAAAAAATTTAAATACCTAGGAAGTGTTCTAACAGGAGATGGAAAGTGCAACACAGAGATCCGAAGGCAAATTGGCATAGCAAAGGACACATTCCAAAAGCTGAAAGTACTAACACACAGGAAAATTTCACTAGAAACAAAGAAAAGAGTGCTGGATTGCTATGTGATGTCAGTTCTTCAATACGGCAATGAATGCTGGACAATATCATCGAAAATGAGGACAAAATTGGAAGCAGTGGAAATGTGGTTCTACAGAAGGGTGCTGTGAATATTGTGGACTGAGCATGCAAGCAAAAATGAGGTGTTGGAAAGAATTTTTTTTTTTTTTTTAATCATTTCACCCCAGGCAAGGCGTAAATGCCACTGATGTGCGGGGGGCTACATAACTGAAAGAAAATTAATTAGAGGCGGGAGAAGAGGATTACAAACCAATTAGAAAGAAGCAATAGAAAGATGAAAATGCAGGTGTAATGACAGTTGCAAGGGGGGAGAGAAAGGGAAGGTTATACGGGGGTGGGGAGAGAGCTAGAGTCCAGTGGTTAGTAGATGAGTATTGACATTGCATTTAAATTTCTGAAGGTTGTAGCCATTAGGAAAGCAAGAATATGGGAGCGAGTTCCACAGGCGTGAAGTGCGAGAGAAGAAGCTGCAGGAGTAGAATTGTCGTTTGCATTTGGCTAACCTAACTGTGAATGTGTGGGACCCAGTTGCCATTCTGGTTGCACGAGTAAACATCTGTTGAGGAGGCACCAGTGACTTAAGTTCGTCTGAGCAGAAGCCATGAAAGTACTTATAGAACAGACAAAGGGAGGCCACATTTCGTCAGTGGGGAAGTGGCTGTAGTCGAGCCACCAAGTCAGCACCTATCACGTTACTAACTCTCCTTTGGAGCCTGTTGAGTACACTGAGGTGAGCGGCAGGGGCACCTGACCATAAATGGCATGCAGGGTCAAATGGTAGACTTGTATATATGCAGGATGGATTCAGGCGGAAAGAACATCCTAGATCGACACAGTGACCCAACCTTCTTAGCAGTAGATTTAGCTATAGATTCGATGTAGTGGTTCCACTTGAGATCAGAAGAGAGGGTAAGGCCAAGGAGGTGCAGTGTATTGCACTCAGGGAGAATCGCTTGGTCCATGCTTATGGGAGGCAGGAGAGGTTGCTTGTGATGGTTGACAGAGAACAGCTTGGTCTTGGATGCATTGAAGTTGACAAGCCACTTCTTGCTCCAATTCACCACAGAGTGTAGATCCCATTCAAGGTCATCAGCGAGATTATGTCTGTCCGCCATGCCAGGTTTCTTACTTGTGCGGGAGTATATTGTGGTGTCATCTGCATAGATGCTCTACTTGGGACTTGATCTCATCTGGGAGGTTGTTGATGAAAATAAGGAAGAGCGTCAGGCCTAGGATAGAGCCCTGGGGGACACCAGCATTCGTGCTGTAGGATGAAGAGGCATGCCCATTCAATACAACCTTCATTTTGTGGTTGTTTAAAAAGGACTGGATTAGGTCAAGCAGGCGTCCGGTAATGCCGTAACCCTGTAGCTTGCAAAGGAGGTCAGAGTGCCAGACCCTGTCAAAAGCCTTGGAGATGTCCAGAGCAACTACACGAACCTCGCCTGACTCATCGAGGTTGTTAGCATATCGGCAGTGGACCTGGCAAAGCGGAAGCCATATTGCTTGTCAGAGAAGAGTTTGTGGGCAGTAAGATGTTGAACTATTTCAGCATTGATTATGGCCTCGAACACTTTCCTGAATATTGATGGCAACAAAAAGGAAATTAATACTGAGCATCAGGAAGAGACAACTGAAGTTCCTGAGACACGCAATGAGGAAGGAGAGCTTGGAGTACCTGATACTGACTGGCCAGATGGAAGGAAATAGAGACAGAGGAAGGCAGCAGATAACATATTTGCAGGGCCTGATCAGGTGGATAATGGAACGGGGGTTGCCAGGAGTAACAGGAGCAAGCATACTAAGAGCCACAAGGGATAGGAAGATGTGGAGAACCATGATCGCCTACGTTCTGAAGGGACAGGGCACATAGAAGAAAAAGACTTCATATTAGAAATTACTTTGTTTAAGTTTTGGATATGAAACCTTCGAGTGAAGAGGATGTGTTTTCCTTAAAAAGAGAAAAAGTAACCTAATTTGCTCTGATGGTCTTTGTGGCTGAGTGGTAAATCACACAAGATCAAACAGTGACAGGGGACACAAGTAGAATCTATGTTGAGGGGTGTATTTTTTTGATTACTTAAATGTGTAGACTGATAGACATAATACACGTGGTCTAATAAATAAGATTGAGGCATCTACAGGGTGCTCAATAAAAAAGCAGCAAATCTATTCTTGAAGAAAACATACGCCATCTCTAATTGGTCCATCTCAGTGGTCCTGTAGAAGCCTAGATCTGAATGTTATCGATTATGGTATTTGGCATATACACCTAACTCACTTACAAAACTATCATCATGACATCGTCAATATTGATTCATTGAAGTGGAAAACTGAAGCTTGAAATGAAATTCCTCTTGGCACTATCCACAAAGCTAATGCTCCCCGGTTACCATGTTTATAACTTTGTGTTGAATATTCAGGCAAACATTTTGAACATCTACGATGATTGTTCAGTTTGTGCATGAATCATGATAGCTAAATAAATTTATTATTGAATTTGCTTCATTTTTCTTTTATTAGGCACTTGTATTTCAAATATGAAGTATCCATAATAACATTGAAAATAATATAATGAATATACTGCTCAATATTATCATGTTGATCTTTGCGTTCCTTCAAGGTTGTATATCCAGTGACTAAGCAGCCAATAATCTCAACATATTAATCCCATAATATACATAGTGAAACAGTACAGTTTTTACTATGTTTACCTGGTAATTTCTGGTGAATAGGCTTTGGTCCTGCGCACCCTTTATAGTTTGAGATTCGTATCTATCTCTTCATTTTCATGTTTACAACTATGATTACTACTAGATCTGATGTTGCACAGTTCCCAGAGAATCACCTTTCTAATACAGTCATGTGTACTTTTGTACACTTTATAGGTTAAATTGCTTCTTTCAATGATTGTATGGTTCACTGTCACAACTTTATTTCTGAACACTATGCATTTGTTGTTCTCTATCATTGATTTATCTACAATTAATAATCTTAATTTTATTATTGTTAAAAGCATAATTCCTATAGGGACTAAACCATTGTCATTTTTGCACAGTTTAAGTTGTCAAGAT
Organism: Ascarosepion bandense; assembly: GCA_037127315.1. NCBI lineage: Eukaryota > Metazoa > Mollusca > Cephalopoda > Sepiida > Sepiidae > Ascarosepion > Ascarosepion bandense. Next base: position 5,867,700 of record JBBBDQ010001362.1, read on the forward strand.
TTTAGTCCTTCTTGTGTCATTTAACCACCCACCTATGTATATAAGTTTAAGGTATGCTATATTTATGGGTTAAAGTGCTCAATATCAGGGACAGATTTTATGTAAATATAAAAGTGGACATTGAAGTCAACACTCTGAGGTGACAATATGTTACATACTGAATGCAATCATTCATGGCCTGATGATTACATTTACAGATTATTGCCTCTAGGTTTTTAATTAAATGTTTACTTATATATATACATACTACTGGCCATAATTATTAGACCACCCCAGTTTAAAAAAAGAAAAATGATGTATTTTATACTATTTTTAGTATTTGTTGCCAAGTGGATAATTCTAAATGAAAATAAAATGGTTCTTTTGTTATTATTACTTAGCAAAATTTTACAAGGCAAGGAATCAAAGCTGAACTTGTCCGAATCATGAATCAGGAAGCCTTTTCTTTGGCCAGCCACTAAGAAGAAGAGACTAGCATGGGGAAAAGATCACAAAAACAGGACATCAGAACAGTTCATTTGATGCACATATTATTGAGCAGTATTAACAAAAGAACCATTCTATTTTCATTTAGAATTATCAACTTGGCAATACATACTAAAAATAATATGAAATACATCATTTCTTTTAAATAACTGGGGTGGCCTAATAAATATGGCCAGTAGTTTGTGTATATATATATATATATAATTTTCACCATTTATTTTAACATATCACCTGAAGAAGAACAGTATTGTTCTGAAACATGAAAATTTTGTATAGTGATATCATGCTTTTATAAACGATTGTAATAACAAAATTACTGTATATTTTCTAAGCTATAAATATGAACACATATTTTTACACATTTGCAATTATATAATAGGCACATCATAATCAACTTGAAGGCAAACTAAAAATCAGAGTGATTTCTTGTCTTCACCAGGACTGCAAATTTCTAAGCATGCCTATCTGCTCAAATTGACTGTATGTGTATTGACAAAATACCCATACATCCAACTTGTGTTTTATACTGAAATAAACCTTAGTTATAGTTCAAAGAATGCCATGTCTACAAGCAACTCCTCACAAGTTTAATATTCAAAGTTGTTATTGACTGAAACTGGCTGCTAATTATGGCAAGATAGCCCAGTCTTCCCTGATATTTAATCACTATCTAGAGGAGGAAGAAATGGATTTTTACCTTCCCAAACAATATTTGTACAAAAGTAAAATGAACCATGTCAACCAGAATTTGAACTAAGCTATTTATTATGCCACTTGAGATACAAAAAGTACAGAAAAGGAAAGTACATTTTGGAATCAGTCAGTTAAGTGCCATACGTTAAATATGCTTGGGTGATCATGTCTTGAAAGAGACATGACTGACTGGGCAGAAGATTATCTTGCAGTAGGTTGCCATTGCTTTCTACAGGAGACTGGTTGCCAGCCAAGGCTATAGAACTCAATCTGTCCTGTTATTTAACCCATAACTGGAAGGAAAAGATGGATTAATATCTTTCCCAAGTGTATTTGCGCGTAAGTGGATGCAATGAATTCAACTGGAATTCGAACTCGGCTCCCCGATTTCTCATTCCGAACCAATATCCACTGCACCACAATGCACATCCACATTTTGGAATATTTTTTGAAAACTGCACTAATATATCTCTTACAGATTGCATTTTCAAAGAAAGATTTCATGCCAAAATAAAATAATTTTAAAATTTTAAAATCATTAAAATTTATTCTTAGACATTGTTCTTTAATCCAAAGAAAATAGCCAAAATTAAGTCACTACAAACTATCGTATTATCAAGTTAATTTTATTATATGCTTGTCCACTGTTCTTGTCTTCATCACATGAGGGTGTGTTTTCACTTCTTTCGAATTTTATCAAAAAAGTATTGTTGACATCATTTTGTATTTATTGCAAACATTTCAAATTTTGTAAAAAGAAAAATGTATATTATGCAACCAAAGAATAATACTTTGAATGAATTTATTCTCTGATCATCCAGATTTATAGAGGTAAACCAAAAAACTGTGGGTACACCTCGAAAATAATGGATGACCAGAACCTGTTAGCTGATCTTTCTTCTGAACTAGCTTGGTACGGCAAAAACTTGCTTGTAACATTCAATACTTCAAAATCAAAGCCATTAATGTTTCATCACTGAGAAAATCGAGAATTTTCTTCTACCCTAATGAATAGTTGGCTGCTCAAAGACATTCCAACTTGAATATCTGTTAGGGTTCAAATTCAACACAGACCTCTTTTGGAACTCATATATACAATCCATTACTAAAGATGCAGTAAAAGGCTTGTCTACTTATGTGAATCCAGAAAGGAAACTGACTCCTCCTGCCATGATCTGCTTTACAAGAGGCAGATCACACTGAAAATGGATTATTGCTCTCATGCCTGGGTGGGAGCTACATAATATTCTCTTTTTAGCCTACCTTGTGGCTGATTAATTATCTTTGACCCAACAAGACTTTTTTCACTGCTGAAACATTACAAGCCTCTAATCAAAATGAAAAGATAATGGAAAATTGTGAGTAAAAAAGGAGAGGTATAAGAATGAATAAGATCTGTTGCATTGGAAGGAATAAGGGATAGAATGAGAAGATACAGGCAAAGAGTGAGAGAAGAGCAGAGGTAGAAGAGGTATCTTAATTGTCCTCACCTGAAGAATTTACATGAACTGAGGTAGTGTTCATAATTTAAAACAGATATCATTTTCATTGTAAGAGTTATTTGAATTATTGCATGTATTCTTTATAGTGATTTTAGGTCTATTGAAAAGAGAAAGGTTTGTCTACTTATGTGAATCCAGAAAGGACATTGACTCCTCCTGCCATGATCCGCTTTACAAGAGGCAGATCACACTGAAAATGGATTATTGCTCTCATGCCTGGGTGGGAGCTACATAATATTCTCTTTCTAGCCTACCTTGTGGCTGATTAATTATCTTTGACCCAACAAGACTTTTTTCACTGCTGAAACATTACAAGCCTCTAATCAAAATGAAAAGATAATGGAAAATTGTGAGTAAAAAAGGAGAGGTATAAGAATGAATAAGATCTGTTGCATTGGAAGGAATAAGGGATAGAATGAGAAGATACAGGCAAAGAGTGAGAGAAGAGCAGAGGTAGAAGAGGTATCTTAATTGTCATCACCTGAAGAATTTACATGAACTGAGGTCATTTCATCATCATTTATCCATCACACCCAGATGGTGCATAGGGCAGCAACTTTTTGTTGCTGTTTCTGTAACAAATTGTTTTTTACGGGGCAGGGTTGTTAGCCCTGCACCCAACCCCCAAACCTGGAGGACCAGTGGACCATGAATGGTCCTTATGTTTACAGCACCTGATATTCCCAAATGGTCCCCCATTTAAGTACTGACCAGGCTTGATGTTGCTTAACTTCGGGGATCGGACAGGAACCGTTGCATTCAACACAATTTAGCTGTAGACATAAACTGAGGTAGAGTTCATAATTTCAAACGGATGTCATTTTCATTGTAAGAGTTATTTGCATTATTGCATGTATTTTTATAGTGATTTTGGGTCTATTGAAAAGAGAGGCATTCTTTTTCTTCTCGGGTTGTATACTCGATGAAAGCTAATGGATCAGCCGAAACACTGTGATTGCAGCTAAAGCAGCTCAAAGGCTGAGATTAATAGTCCGAACAATTCTTAAAATAATTCTTAGATAGTCATTGAAAAATCTCATTTTCTCGTTATGTTGTTTTATTTCTATTATATTTTTTGAGAGAGAAATAAAACAATCAATAATTAAAATTGTTCATAGAATACTCATTTAAGTTCCATAGATTCTTTTGAGGACTGTAAGAGCCACAATTTGCAAGTTCCATAGATTCTCACAAGAATATAAGGATAGAGCTCTCAATATGCTAGGTGTTGCTGCAGTAAGTAAGTTTTTATAGTATTGAAATGCTAGCCTCATCTCCAGCCAGATTTGAATTCAAACTTATTCTTCTCCTAGACTTGTTTCCAGTCAGGGCTAAAGAGTTCAGGTCTGTTGTACTATTTAACCCACAGCTAGGAAGAAAAGTGATGGATTCATACTTCTCTGGAAGTGTGAAAGTGAACATTTCTCATTCTGTACTGCTGAAATGACACAAACATATATACAATCTCCAGGTGTTTAAATGTAGGGTCAATAGACACCTCCTATCACACTAATTCCCAATTATTCTCAGAACACTCTCATCTACCCAACCCTCATTCTCTGTATCCTTACCCGCCTATCACCCACCCTCTGACATTTCCTATATTTAATCATCCTTTCTCCACTCTATGTAGCCCCCTGCGCAGTAGTGGCAGTGACATGCCTTGCTCGGGGTGAAACGCTTATAAAAAAAAAAAATGATATAAGCAAAAAAAAAAAAAAAAAAGAAATTACATACTTTTGATATAGTCTAATATCTACTTATACTCTTATGCAATCTACTCTATTTCGAATATAAGAAAAGCACTACAATTTTAAGCAGCTGGTCCGGCTTATCTAGTGAAGACAGTTAATCTCTTTCATTTAATATGGTGTGATCAGGTTCAAGCCAAAGAAAAGCTACCCAGACAAGAAGTATTTAGATATCTGTAGGATTAGAGTTTCTCACTGATTCCCTCTAATGAAAATTCAAGTCTAAACATAAAACTAAAAAAAAAAAAAGAATGAAATGATTGCTGTTTTATAGAGTTTGGCACAGCTTCCGAAAACTGTTTGTTCAATGTCAGTCAAACGAATGCCAGGAAATTATAATATAGACAATCAGCAGATACTGTTGCCAAATTTCTGAGAATTTTTTATACATATAAATTCACTCTGTACTTATTATGGTAATTCTTTTGTAGCCGAAACAAAACAAGACAAAAAGGAAAAGACAATAGAAAATCTGTCCAATAGCTTATACAATTTGAAACAGTTCAGCTGGCAAAAATACGTTTTTTTTTTCCCCTCTTTTTTTTTTCCCAGAGTCATTCAGTTTTCTGGCAGTTAGAAAAGAATTATTGTTGAACATTTGGCAGTGAACATCTATTGCTATCAATTAAAATCATTTCATGACACCGGAATTGACAATCAAAAATGAATAAGTTAAATGGATACCACATAAAAATTGGTTTTGAGTTTCAATGATAAATGTTCAATCCCCCACCATGTTTTGTTCTATTGCCCAGTTTTAGCAAAAAAAAAAAAAAAAATGACTGGATCAGCTCTATCACTTTCGTCATAATGAAGATATTTTTCTCTTTTCCAGTGCCAATCTGACACAAAGTGAAATTCAAACTGCCAGTTCTATTTAGATAAAATTTAACTAAACAATTATATGAAAAATTTACTTCACTATAATGTATTAAATTTTTTATGTAAAATATGTGAACTTGTTAGAAAATTTAAATATTTTAAATGTTAACCTTTAAAGTCAAAAATAATTTATAAAATTACCTGCTGAGTAAAAATTTTTTTTTTAATCATTTCACCCCAAGCAAGGCATTCCACTGCCACTATTGCGCAGGAGGTTACATAGGGGAAGGTGAAGAGAAAGAGTGGTTGGATATAGGAAATGTCAGAAGGAGGGTGATAGACGGGTAAGGATACCGAGGCTGAGGGTTGGGCAGATGGGAAGAGTGTTTGAGAGAATGGATGCGAGTTAGTATGTTAGGAATAGTTAATAAATTATGGTACACTATGTCAAAATGATAAATACATTGATTTGCTAGTATTGATAGGTTTGTTGTGTGGGAATATATAGCAGAGACCTAGTTTAAGGTGTATGAAACATACGACAATTTAAATATCTGAAAAGTTCAAACAAAAATCAAATGTTTTTGTATAAAAACACTTTATATATACAAACTTGTATTTAGAAACAGAAGAAGACAGTTGCAATTTCTAGGATAAATAAAAGAAAAGAAGGCCTAGAGAATTTAACACTCACAGGATATAGTGAATGCAAGAATTACAGAGAGAAATACTGAATAACCTACCTAATTAGCTTGCATAACTGGATACCTGAACAGGGACTAAAAAGGGTAATTAGTGAACAAAAATTATTTATGCCCACAAAGGACAGAAAATTATAAAGAGCTATGATTGCGAATGAATTGATAAGATGAAAATATTCAGAAAGTATTGTTAGTTGTGCTAACATGAAACCACAAGTTATCATGACTGAGGTTTTGAGGACACTGTTCATGATGCCAGATTACGTGATCTCTCCAAGAAACTGGAACTGAAGTCTGCATCGTATAGTTTCAGTGTAAAACCACAGTCTTGATCCATGTCTGTTGAAGCATTAATGTGTCTGAGCAGGTGGGTAAAATATGGATCAACTTGGCACACTAACAAGAAAAAAAAATGAGTGTAATGTAGATTGGTTTATTTACTATGGAAAAAAAAATCAAATAATTTCTGCTATGAAAGATTTCAGTCATTCATTCTAATTTCTTTAAAGAAATTACCTAATACTGGTTTTATGTTTTGAAGTATCCAAAAAATGTTCTTTATTTGAATAGATTAGCTCATCTTATTCCAACTATATCATTCCGGTTAAAGGTTTCAATCTCTTTACAATCACAAAACATGTAACCCCCGAGGCTCATGGGGCACCACACATACTCCAGATGCAGAAGCACTGATGTTTCCTTGACAAGATAGCCTGATGAAGACCAATCCACTGCAGGTGCATTTAAATTCAGAGTTTTTCCTTCTCCTAGACTGGCTGACAACTAAGCCTGTGAAACCCAGTCTGCCCTACTATTTATCCACAGCTGGTGGTGGAAGAGGAACTTGACTTGAAATTGAATGCATCTTTGATTTCTCAGTTTATTTCAATCATATGGTGTGCAATGGATACATTGTCAGCTAAACTGTGCAAAATTGAAAATCATCCAACTGTTTCTGAATCTGCCACACTGTCCTCAGATTGACACCCAAACACTCTGAAATGTTCATAATGGAGCTTCTAATACAGATGCTTTTTGAAATTTCTGGTAGAGTGAATTGCATCATCATGCTCTTTTGCTCACAGACGGTGCCCAACTGACCCTACTATACTCTGAAATCAAAACAAATGATGCACACATGCAAAGATATTATATATAAAATGATGATAATTTACCCATTGCACCCTGTATATACTCCAGTACAAAAAACAGTTTTTTTTTGCCATCCAGTTTGTGTCTGCCCACTTAAATCTTTTACACTATATATATGTTTAAAGCTATCCACCTTTTTCAGTCTTTTCATATCTATCTATTTAGCTGGCTATTTAACACACTATATATAAGATATATTTTCTCCAGACATGTCAATAATTTTTATTTATTTTTGTCTATGCTTGTTTTGTTGCTTAGCTATGCAGACTAATGATTTCCTTGTATTTTTACACTTTGACGACTCCAGTGTGAAGGTTAAATTCCTTGAAGGAAATTCCTTATGGATTATTTGATATCTTTTTTTTTTTTCGAAAGGGGTTATTTTATTTCATTTTTTATTACCCAACTGAACTTTGCAAATGGCACTCAGCATTAAATTTCATTGTATTTCTTAAAGGTCATAGGTTAATTCATAGAAAATATGACATGCTTCAAGATATCAACGCAACCATGAAGTAATATGTGTGCTGAGTAGAAACAGTTGCTGTTTGCTTATTTTTTAAGGATATATAACAAATGTTTATGAAAGACTTTGCTTGGGTTTTATTTTTCCCAACATGAACTTTGAAAATTGTATCCAAATGATGTAACCTTTGCTAAGAAAAGAAAAAATACTAATAATTCAGTAGAAAATAAATATCAGAACAAAAGAACAGAACTCATTTCCAAATGCAGGTATGAAAACAAATTCCTTTTGCACTACCTACAACCACATCAAGACAAAAAGACTAAATTAAAATCCTATATCCTAAATCTTTAATTCTAACACCAAAACATAAAAATCAATGCAATGGAGCTTGGTGTAATTTAATATCTTTGTATTTGATGTATGTACCATTTATAGAACAACTCAAATACAAAGCTATTAAATTACAACAAGCTTCATATGAATAAGAAAAAAAAACAGAAAACTACAACAGATAAACAATAAAGCCCAAAAGAGGGAGAGCATTCTAATGGTGCCTTCACAAAACTTTAAAGTTGGCATAATTCTGCTCAGTTAAGTGACAAACTTCTCCACATTAATCCTATATATTAATATATATTTATCAACATGTAGACCTATATCAAGTGCCTTGTGGAGGTAATGCTGTCCTGGGTCAAGAGGGTGGTTGCTGGAAAACTATGTCTGACAACAGGACTTTGCACCATGCCAAAGAGGCATGAGACACCAGTCATGGCTGTCAGACAATTTCTGCAACCACATCATCCCTTACGTCTGGTCACTTCACTCCCCAGATTGCAATCCCCGAGATTGTTATGTGTGGGGTGCATTTGAGCAAGAGAGTAACAAAACTCCTTGTAAACAAAAATGAACTGAATGCAAGGATTATGGCAGCATTTACCAACTTAGACAAGGATATTGTTCAGAAGAGATGCAGGAGATTCCAAATTCATCTGGAGACTGTGTTTAAAGCAAAGGTGATTTTATTGAATAAATTTTTCTTTAATATTTCAAGATATTTTTGTGTAATTTTGGTAAATATAGCTGTTAAAATGAGATGCCAGTGTTATTTCCATTTTTGTGTAATTTCAATGACAATTCATTCATCATCATCTGTACATATATATATATATATACATATATATTTGTCATCCACATACAAGCCTGTTCTGCTGTATCACAGCTCATCAGTATGGCTAGACATCCACTTGCTTCTGGCCGGGATCAAAACTTGACTGATGTGGTGTCAGTTGATGACGCTAACCCCTAAGCCAAAAGTGTATGGAATCAGAGAAGGGAAATTTTAGCATGTTATATATAAGCGGTGTATACACACACCAGTCACTGAAAGAACTCAATTAATTACTGAAGATTAATGCATAAATTGTAGAAGTTGTAACTGTTTTATTTAAAATTTTTCTCTCTAAAGAGCTCAGTCATAATGAGAGTATAATTTATTCATCATTCACATACAAGCTTGTTTTGCTGTAACACAGCTCATCAGTGTGGCTAGACATCCACTTGCTTCTGACTGGAATCGAAACTTAACTGATGTCGTGTCAGTCGGAGTCTCTATCCTCTAAGCCATAGGTATATGGAATCAGAGAAGGGAAATTTTAGTGTGTTATATATAAGCAGTGTATACCCACTTTTTTTCTTTTTTCCTTCTCTTACATGGTTCAACCACAGTCTGTAACCCTTCATCTTGTGTGGCTCTTAGGCCTTATACTGAGTAAAAAATTAAGAAAAAACTTAAATCGAACCACCGATTTTAATATAAATTTTTAATTAGCAATCGTCATGTAGCATCGAAAAACCATAGCCAATGATTTTTATCTAATTTCTTACTTATATATTACATGGTGAAAAATTCAATCCATTAGCCAGACTTCAACTGTAGATCGCAGCATCTAATTCCTGACTATTTCTTTACCGTTTCTAAACAAACTGAAGAATCAATCTTTGTTATTGGTACATTTCTGCATTGATGATATTAGCAATCGTTGATACGTCTCATATCTACTCGCAGCAAAGTAATTGCTGTCAACACAACAGAGAAGAGAAATTCAAAATCAGTCTGTATTTCCTCCCAGCCCCCCACATTTTCCTTGTATTATTCCCAGGACCACTGAAGAATTTAATACAGATCTTTTCATTCTTTAGATTTGCATCACAAGAACATTCTAGTAATTCTATCAATTGTATGTGACCAATACTTTTGTATTTATGTGAGAGTGTGTGTGTATTTGTTTGAACAAAGAAGTTGCAACTCATTGTCTCTGGTTAAAGAGATGCTTGTCATCCCACACATGGCAATTTGCAAGAATGCATGACTGGCTACAATGCTTACTGCAAGTAAAGAATCGTAGAATAAAGTGTCACTTGTAAAGATTAACAATTTGCATAAAAGATGTTGTTGGCATTGTTAATTTCTTAAAGGAAATTGGTTTAAAAATCTTTTCTAATCCTGTCGCACAGAACAGGAAAACAGCGAGTTAAAAAATCCTGTACTATCATGTTGATGTAAATAAAAAAGAAAGGTAATTTGTCTGCCTGTCGCTCACTCAAACTCAAAAGCTTTTTTTTTTAATCATATCACCACAAGCAAGGCGATAACACCACTGATGCGCAGGGGGCTATGTAAGAGTAAAAAGATTGAAAAAGAGAAAGCCGGAAACCACATCCTAACCAGGAAACAAGGGATGAGCCTCTTCACCTGTTCAATAGACATGGATGAAGTGTGAGCCGGGCGATAGTTTTGTCTATCTACTCCAATTGAAAAAAGAAAAAAGTGAAAAGATTGTAAAAGAGAAAGCCAGAAACCGCATCCTAACCAGGAAACAAGGGATGAGCCTCTTCACCTGTTCAATAGACGTGGGTGGAGTGTGAGCCGGGCGATAGTTTAATCTATCTACTCCAATTGAAAAAAGAAAAAAGAAAAGAGTGAAAAGATTGGAAAAGAGAAAACCGGAAACCACATCCTAAACAGGAAACAAGGGATGAGCCTCTTCATCTGTTCAATAGACGTGGGTGGAGTGTGAACCGGGCGATGGTTTAGTCTATCTACTCCAATTGAAAAAAATAATAAAATAAAAAAAATGAAAAGAGTGAAAAGATTGGAAAAGAGAAAACCGGAAACTGCATCCTAAACAGGAAACAAGGGATGAGCCTCTTCACCTGTTCAATAGACGTGGGTGGAGTGTGAACTAGGCAATAGTTTAGTCTATCTACTCCAAGCTTACTACAAAATCATTTTTTGTGCAATTTCACTGACACTTGATCAAATTTTATTTTCTTCTTACGAATGTTTCCTGAATATAATGGAGACAAGGTGGATTAATGGTTAACAGCTCAGATGGAGTTTTAATCCCAGTCAGGTTCACTGCATTCACTTGTGTGCTAATACCTTTGTGAAAGGCATGAATCCATCCCTCCTCCCTACCAACTATAGGAAAATAATAGGACAGACTCAGTTCTATAGATTTAGTCTAGGAGAAAGAAAAACTGAATTCAGACTGGTTGCAATCACTCTCTCACCGGCATGATGTGGCTTCCCTGTGCTTCTTATATAAATACTTTCATGGCTTCTGCTTCGATGAACTTAGATTACTAGTGCCCCCTAGGTACGAATTTGCACGAGATACTAGATTAGCAACTAGGTCCCACCCTTTTACAGTGAAACAGAGAAAATGCAACCGCAATTTTTACTCCAGCAGATTCTTTTCTCGCACTTCCCGCCTGTGGAATTCCCTTCCACATACTTGCTTCCCCGACAGCTACAATCTCCAGGAGTTTAAATGTAAGGTCAATAGACACCTCCTAACACATTAACTTGCATCCATTCTCTCAAACACTCTTCCCATCTACTCAACCCTCATCCTTGGTATCCTCATCCATCTATCACCCTCCTTCCGACATTTCCGATAACTAATCACTCTTTCTCATCACCTTCCCCTATGTAACCCCCTGCACAATAGTGGCAGTGGAATGCCTTGCTTGGGGTGAAATGATTAAAAAAAAAAACAGCCTTGTGATAGTTGAACTTCATCATTTTATCTTACCCAAGAAGCACCACTGCTACTATGAGTGCAGTATATGTAATGCCCTATGATCATAATATGTTATGGGTCTCATGATCATGAATTAGCAGGCAACAACAATGCTTATTATGAATGCAGTAGATTTTCTATAAATACACATGCAAATAGACACAGTCGAATGGATAACCCAGATTGAGGAAACATAGAGCAAAGTCTGAATTCTAGTCAAGTTCATTACATTCACTAATACCCTTGGAAAAGGTATGAATAAATCTCTTCAACCTGGCTAGCAGGACAGAATGGGCCCTTTAAATAATGAATTCCTCAGGAATAGTACAATGATTCGAACAAACAAGACAGGGACACACCACATTGCCATGGACCGTTTTGATTTCAGACCAATTACTCATGGTTGTATCACCTACAGCACTTTAGATGATGCCATGACCCAAGAGCCACTCAAGGTAGTTAGTTGCTAAATAAGTTTCACAAAGTAATATATATATATATATATATATAGTCATCCACAGACAGATCTGTTTTGCTGTATCACAGCTCATCAGTACGGTTAGACATCAGATTGCTTTTAACCCAGGATTGAAAACCAACCAAATTGGCATCAGTTAGCAATTCTATCTCTGAGCTATGAGTGCTCGGTAGAAGAAGGCAGACTTTTAGCATATGATGTATCATACGCCAGTCACCAGAGTGCTCTGATTCATTACTGAATGAGCAATGCGTAGAGGCTAGAGTAGCTACAGTTTTTTCAAAGTCTACCATTCTTCCAGAGTGCTCAATCAGGGTGTGAGAGCATAAATAGTCATCTGCAGACAGATCTGTTTTGCTGTATCACAGCTCAACAGTCCTGATTGCTTTTAACTCAGGATTGAAAACCAACTGAATTGGCGTCAGTCAGTGATGCTACCTCTGAGCTATGGGCAGTTGGTAGAAGGAGGCAGACTTTTAGCATATGATGTGTGTGTATATATATATATATATATATATATATATATATATATAATTATTATTAATCAGTTTCTGGTCAGAATTAAATTAAACCTCTATACAGTTGTATTAAGAAGTGCTCTATATATTCATATATATATATATATATATAAAATGTAGGGCTTTTGAATATTTTTTATTTGGAAACCAGTTATTTATGCAACTTTGGTTTCACTCTTTTGGTATCTTCAGGCAATTTATAAGAACTGATTTTCCAATTTTTAACAGGGATTTTATGAACACATGACTGAAAGTTTAAAATAAACTGAAATTTCAAAATTAGGGAGGAGATACTCAAGGTTTTTAAATACTTTCATTGAGATTTGTATGATCCTAGAATGTATTTTTTGGTGTGATTATTTCTGATCTTTCATTTAGTAATTTTTTTTTGTTCCAGAAATAATATTATTGCTAAATTTTTTTCTTGTCACAAAATTAAGAAATTAAAAGTAGAACTTTAAGCCCTCAGAAACCCAGACAAGGCTCACATCCAGTCTCAGTGGGGAAGGTAACAGATACCGAGAAAGAACCAACAATTCTTCCAGCATCTTTAGAAATGGACTCAGTTTTTCATCATTTCTATAAATTGCTAACGTTTGCATCTCTCTATCAGGTGGTATAATCTTGGATATGTTGGTGGTGCAATGAACAATGGTTTGGAAATGGAAAGCAGAGTTTCAAACCCTGTCAAATTTGTTATATTCATTTATCCACAAATACCCTTGAAAAAGGTATAAATCCAGCTTTTCTTCCACCAGATATGGGTTAATTAACAGGACTTATAGCAGTAAATTATTACTATCTCCCCAAAATCTTTACAATCTGAAAATATATTTATGCTTTGTAAAACTTCTCCAGGTTTCTGAATATTTACTTGACATTCATATCAAGGCTGCTGTCACCCCATTTGCTCGTGTACCTTTTCCTATGCCATTTTCCGTTCCAGTCTAATATGCTTTGGTACAGAACTGTGCATTTACTTATGTACAAATACCCTTGGGAAAGGTATTAATCTTTCTCTTCCCTCCAGTTATGGGTTAAATAATAGGACAGATTGGGTTCTATAGCCTTGGACGGCAACCACTCTACCACAGAAATCAATGGCAACCTACTGCGAAATAATCTTCTGCCCAGTCAGCTATGTCTCTTTCAAGACATGATCGCCCAAGTATGTATCATGTATGGCACTTAACTGACTGAGAGAACTGTGAAATTCCAGGATTTTCAGCAATGTCCTGTGCTTTACCATCCACAAGGAAGATGTCACTATGTGCATTCTAGATAACTGCCAAGTCATCCATGATTGCTACAGTGTCCCCTAAACCAGGCAGAGATTCATACTGTATAAATAGGGATTCAATTGAACTCAGAATATTTTCAGATATTATTTTCTATTTTTTAGACTATAGGCTATAATTATTAATATTAACTTAAAAATGGTTGAAACATTTTATGTTAATTGCAATGGGTAGAATATACAGTTTTTGCTTTCTGAAATATCTTGCAAAAGGTTCTTCAGTGATATAACTTTTTGAGGTAAGGTACCTGTGAACACAACCCCTCATTCAGAAATTGGAAAGATATAAAAGGTTGTTCAATAATATACTCAACTGTTATGTGGGCCATCACACCAAGTGGCATTTTTTTCTGTTTAACTTACATTATCAGGTCTCTTAGCTTGAACAGGTGGAAAGTTAGTTAATCCTTGGTTCCTGAGGCATCTCAACAAGGAAGTGCAGAAAGAAATGTCTTTTTTTGTTTCTATTTTCTTTCAAAATTTGTTATTACTTCTTTAGAACCACATTGCCTCATGGTTCTTCATCTGTGTAAAGATTTTTCAGAATTCACTGCTATATAGGAGGAATGAGATTACATAGCAGTTCAGTACTCTTTTTTCTGTTTTGTTTTTAACAAAATCTTCCTGTTTCTTTATACTTTGCTTACATTTTGGAAGGCACCTTTTGCTATTCCAATGTATCTTCAGATTTCAGTGTCATTTTTCCTATCCTCTGATAAAAGACTTACCAGATATTTAAATTTTCATATTTGCTTGATTTTGGTGTTTATTTTATAATTCACACCTTAAGAAAACCCCAGGAAATCCATTGGTATTTACTTTTTACAAAAGGCTGAGCAAACAATGGTCTATCTAAACCAAAAGAAAGATAAAAAGGAATATGATATACTCAAGAGAATTATTGGGAAGTTGTGTCAATGGAATGAGATGCTGTACACAAAAGTTGGTGCTAATTTTTTTATAATCGTTTCAGCCCCAAGCAAAGCAATACTGCCACTAGTGCACAGGGGGTTACAATCAGAAGAGACAGATGACAGAAAAGAAAACAGTATAAGTGATGTTGTACAAAGGGTAAGTGAGAAGTGGAAGTCATGAAGATAGAAGTTGGCAATTGATGTTGCATTTAAACATTTGGCGATTGTAGTTATCAGGGAAGCAAGCATAGGGAAAGGAGTTCCACAGGCAGGAAGTGTGGGAAAGAAACTGCTGGAGTAGAATTGATGGTTACATTTGCCTATTTTGATGGTAAAAGGGTGGGACCCAGTTGTCAATCTAGTTGCACAAGTAAATTGATGAGGACGGGACACCAAGAAATAAAGCTTATCAGAGCAGAAGCCATGAAAATGCTTGTAAAAAGGACAGAGGGGAGCTACGTTCCATTGATGGAAAAGTGGTTGAAGGCAAGCAACCAACCTGGGACCAATTACATTGCAGATCATCATTTGGATTTTGTCAAGAATCCCGAGATAAACAGCATAAGTGCCTGACCAGATATGGCTACAGTATTCAATACATGGACCAATGATAGATTTATAAATGTGCAAGATGGATTCTGATGAGAATAACTTTCTGGCAAAACATAGTAACCCAACCTTCTTAGCAGTAGATATAGCTATTGATACAATGTATTTATTCTACTTGAAATTGGCTGAGAGAGTAAGGCCGAGGGGGCATAGTATATTGCTTTCTGGGAGGCTAGTGTGATCCATATTAATGGAAGGTAGGAAAGCTTCACTATGGTGGTTAAAGGAGAGCAGATTCATTTTGAATACATTAAAATTTACCAGCCATTTCTTCCCTCAGTCCATCACAGATTGGAGGTTCATTCCAAGGATCTACTTTGTCAGCCCAGGCAGATTTCTTATTGAGATGGGAGTAGATGGCGGTGTCATTTGCATAGATCCCAACTTGGGAGCTGATTGCATCAATAAGATTATTGATGAAGATCAGGAAGAGTGTAGGACCTAGAATAGAGCCTTGAGAGACACCCACATTCACCTGAAAAGTTTTGGAAATATATCCATTTAGAACGACCATCATTTTATAATTTGACAAGAATGATTAGATTAAATCAAACAATCATCCAGTAATATCATAGTCCTGTAACTTGCACATAAGGCCAGCATGCCAAACCCTACTGAACAGTTTCAAGATATCCAAGGCAACAGCCTAGGTTTTGCTGTTTTTATCAAGAGCTTGATATATGTACTCAGTGATGGTCATTAACACAACAGCAGCAGATCTGGTAGCCATACTGTTTATCAGAAAATTTGTTGAATGTGAGATGCTGAATTGTTTCAGCATTGATAATAACCTTGAACACTTTGTCAAAAATAGATAAGAGTCTGATAGATTGATAGAAGGGTCAGAGGGCTCTCCAGTGTTTTTAAAGACAGGATCTACAGAGGAGGACTTCCAACAGGTAGGGAAGCAAGAGGCAGCAAGGCAATAGTTGTAGAGTTTGAAGAAGACATGAGAAAGTTCAGGGTCATCTTTCTTAAGGACAATGACTGGAATACAATCACATTCACTTGCTTTATGGGAGTCAAACTTAGAAATAATGTTAGAGACCAGAGAGGGGTTTATGTATATATCATTCAGTTGGGCCTTAATTCTAGACGGCCGTTATTATATTTTAAAATACTCTTTCAGTAATTTTCAAAAAAAAACTTTATCTTGGGTCTTAGATGACAGACTTGGTAAATGGTGGTGGAGATGAAGAACAAAGAATAAGAGCAACAAGAAGGAGGAGGAAGTGGGTGAAGAGAAAAAAGGAGGAAAAGGAAAGAGGGGGAAGCAGGAGAAGAAAGAGGGGAGGATAAAAAACAGAAGAGGAAAGAGGAGAAGAGCAGGAGAAAGGAGCAGGAGGAGGGAAGGAAATAGTAGGAGAAGGAGGAAGGGAGATGAGCAGGAGGAAGGAGGTTGAGTGTTACTGTATGCACTAGTGACTGACATATATAGTAACACTCATAATTTTTAGACTGACGAGCAGGCAGAAAAATTTTATGAATATGACTGATAAATAATATCACAATAGAATTTCCCAGATGTAACAAAGGCCAACGACAAAATAAAAAAAAAATCTATTTTCAATGAAATTTTCTGATGTATTATTAGTTTTATTATGAGTAAAATTACCCTATCTTTTTTCCTTTTACTTTTTATTTCTTCAATTCAAAATTAAATTTTCTATTTATTGTCTCAACTTAGTAATTTCAGAATTCAGAAAGAAATCAATTTATCAACTGCTGAGTATTGATCTTATAAGTTTCCGATAGCTATATTCGAGATTTTGAACACTTGCTATGATCTTTGTTGAGGACAAACAAAAATATCATAATGTCATTAAAATTGAAAATTATTCACCTGGTGTTTAACTATTAACTTTCCCAAATCAAGAAGCACCATTTTGACCCTTTCATCACAAGCAGCACAACACTTCCCACAATAATTTAATTAGTTTATTAATAAAAACACAAAGATAAATCAATTTATCTGATTATCTACCCGTGAGATTAAAAGCAAAAGCTAAGAATTCTAATTATTTTATTTCTATAAAAAGCAATATTTCAAACAGCTTTTACTTAAATATGTTAATAAATCAAACTACTCGGCTGACTGACTGATTTGCTTTTCATGACTTGTCTCTCTACAGAAAATATTTCTAAGATTCTTTTGGGAGATAATGATTTAGTTATACAAGTCTTGCTAATTAACCCATAGCTGCAAGGGGAGAGAAAAGAGGAATTCATACCTTTCCAAAATAGGTTTGCATATAAGTAAATGTAATGAATTCAACTGGTGTTGGTACTCAGCTCTTTAATTCGTAATTACTAGCAATATCCTTTTATAGTTAAACCAACCAAATACAGCCGCCATTTCTACTTCATCAACTTCATTTCTCGCACTTTCCACCTGTGGAACTCCCTTCCGTATACTTGCTTCCACAATCTCCAAGAATTTAAATGCAATGTCAATTCCCATCTCTTATCCCCTTAACTCTTTCTCTCATCCTTTTCCCCATCACACCGTGTATCTTGTTCTTTTCCTTTCTCACTCTACCCTCGCAACTGTCATCACATTAAACTTTTCACTCTTCTCTTATGTCGCCTTCTGCACACCAGCACCAGTGGTGGTACCACCTTGCTTTGGGTGAAACGATTAAAAAAAAAATTGCTGAACCATTGTCAGTAACCAACATCCAAGCTTACAGCGTCTGGTATTCTGAAGCGGTAACCTCCTTAAGAACCAACCAGGCTTGATGTTGCTTAACTTCAGTGAACATACAGGACACTATTTCAATGTGATATAGCTGTAAACCTCAACTATAAAAGAAATAGTCAAACTTCACTTATGAGTAGTAGTCATATGGCATAAAATCCATAAATAATCTTCAGTTAAGTGCCATATGTGATACATGCTTTGGGTGATCATGTCTCGAAAGAGAAATGACTGACTGGGCAGAAGATTATCCTGCAGTAGGTTGCCATTGCTTTCTGCGGTAGACTGGTTCCCAGTCAAGGCTATAGAACCCAATCTGTCCTATTATTTAACCCATAACTAGAGGGAAGAGATGGATTAATACCTTTCTCAAGGGTATTTGTGCTTAAGTGAATGCAAAGAATTCAACTGGACTTCAAACTCGGATCCTTGATTTATCAGTCTGAGTCAATATCCACTGCACCACATCACACATATAAATCTTACCTATACATATAAACCTTTTTGCTTTATTATATGCTATTCAATATGCTATCAATCCATATAAAGTACCATTCTGGCTATCTATTTAGATTTAAATTAAAAGTAAACTTCAAATTTTGTCTGTCTGTCTGTCTGTCTGTCTGTGTGTTTGAAACCCCTTTAAGTTGGACAACACTTGCTCTTTATAGATATATTATACCTTTTAGAAATCAAAAATCTGGAATTAAAATTTGCCCTTCCTCTGTCTATCTGTCCATGTGTGGAAATATTTATCTTCTTCACAAATACTCTTCATTTTTGAAAATGAGAATAAATAAAATTTAGCTGAAGATAGTATATAAATTTTGGCAAATGGTAATGGGAATATGAGTCATTTCTTTACAAAGAAACATTTGGCATTCATTGACTTGATTAAGATTTGTTGATGGGAAGCAGTAACTTCCTGTTACAAAATTTTAAATTAAAAGAACATTGAAAAGCAATGAAACTAATAACTGGAAAAATACAGTATCTGAAAAGCTAGCAGACAAACTAACAGATAAACTAATTGAAGATCAGAGAAGTCTTGGAGGATGTAGAGAGGAACCTTTGTCTGCTGTTTTTCCAGCTGAAACCATCTCTCCACCAGACTATCTTGCCAACCAATCTGTCTTTGATTGCATAAGCTGAAGCTCAGAAATTAAAATAAAGAATAGGTGTAAATGTAGATCTGATTTTCGGTAAAAAGTGCTTTAAACCAAATTGTCAAGTATAGGGAAATTGGAAGAAGCTTTCAAAGAAAATACAGTTCGTTTTGCCAAATCAGATAGAAGGACCGCACAGAGATCCCTGTTTCTGATTGGTCGAATTACAATAGTGATCCTGTCAAGCAAGAACAATAGACAGAGAGCTTGATTTGATTATAGAAATGAAGAGTTTAAAAGATCCTGAGAAAAACTTCTAAATCATCCAGATCTAATCTTAAATTCATTAGCACTTGAAAATGTCAAAACTAAAACTATATACATATACACTGACTGTTATCTTTCATATTTTACTAGAGGTTTTTTTGTTCTTTACACTAAAGTTCATGTAAACAATCTCAACAGCCACTCCTGGAACAGGGTTACTGAATGAGGTACAGGATATGAACACAAAAGGAGGTAGAAGGAAATGAAGATTATGAGGATAAAGAGATTAGATAGTGACTGAGTGTTGAATTGAAGAGGTTAAGATTGTAAGCATAATCAGGTACATGAAAATACATTGTTTAGAAAAGTAGAGGTGTTTACTCAAGCACATGTATGCACTAAATATAACATTCATAATAATGAAAAAGGGGTTTGATCATTTGGCCCCCAAAATCTGGGAAGCAAAATATTTCTGAAATAGTTTGTATGTTTCCTTTTATCATTTTACATATTTAAACTTATTTATAAATGGAACTTTATCTCTGTGTGTGTGTGTGTGTGTCTGTGTCCATTACCTATAGAGTCCGAAACAGCTGAACCAATTTTCTTGAAAATTTACAGTTGTACTATAAGCGTCTGAGTGTTCTTAGCTAAGTTTTGTGTCAAGGTATCCCCGATAAATATTGAAAATCAATAATCGAAAAAATCGGATTATAGAAGGAGTAGTCCAATTTTAATCAAATTTAATACACCCATAGAAAAAGACAAAAGAAATGATATTCAGAAGTTTCAAGATTGCACTTCTTACAATAGTGCAGAAAATCGATTATATATATATATATATATATATATATATATATACCCATGTCTATTGAACAGATGAAGAGGCTTATCCCTTGTTCCCTGTTTAGGATGTGGTTTCCAGCTTTCTCTTTTCCAATCTTTTTACTCTTACGTAGCCCCCTGTGCATCAGTGGCGTTATCGCCTTGCTTGGGGTGATATGATTAAAAATATATATATATATATATATATATATATATATATATATATATATATATAAGGCAAGATATTTGTGTGTGTGTCTGTTTATCTGCCTGGAAGTTTGTGTTGTATTCAACCCTTTTATTTTAGTTTTTGCTTCGGGTTTGGTTCTAAATAGGTATAATTATAGTTCTTAGTCTCAGCCATGATACCATTTACTCAGAGGACTTATTTAGCCTTCAAAATTCAGTTTACAATGAAAAACTTATTTGATATCAATACCAAGAAATCAAAATTTGAATTACATCCATTCATTTTTCTTTCAGTCTACATTTTTGCTTTAACTAGAAACAATTATTGCTTTTCAGTCTTTCGTACCAACGTCCAAAGAGTCTGAGCTCCAGGACCATAGATTAGTTTTAAAGCTTTCATTACACCCGAGCAATGCCAGGCTATACTGCTAGTATAAATATAGATGAGAACCAAATTAAACAAAATTGAAAAATACCAGACTGTCTCTATTTACATTGTTCAGACTGTTGTCCACATCTTTATCAACTGAACCCTCTATTTCGATCTCAGAGACGTATAAACAAGAAATGGTCAGTATAAACAATACCCTACAATGTAACAATTACCTAAGAACAAACAGGAATAGGAGGATGCATGAGGATAATAACACTCAGTCTGCCTACCCTATATGAAGGGTTTATTGGGAAAAAAATACAAAGGCTCTGTGGTCCATATAACATCAAGATAAACTTGAAAAGTGGTTCTACAATTTGCAGATACCTCTCCTGGGTAAGACTTCTAATAGAGAAGAAAGTAGCTATTCCAATTCCATATAGCTGTAGAAAGAAATATAAAGAAGAAACAGGCCACTTTCTTAAGGTAAGGCTGCAAGGCTGCAATTAGAAGGAAACAGAAAAATCAGGTATAGCTGACCACATATGGTGAGAGAAAAGAAAATCACTATCCCCTATGGGATGAAGTTGAAATAATAGATAGAGAACACTATTGGAAATTATGAAAACTTAAGGAATCAACATATATGCTAGGCCACAAAAATCTCCTAAGCCAGCCAAGCATACGAATGAACAGAATAATAATATGGAATGCTAGGAAAAAATCATTAGCTCCAAGATTGCAATATGAGCTTTGGTAAAAATCAGTTACTGAGACATTAAGTTTATAAGTCCTAAAAACTCTGATATCATCAAGGACACATGAATAAAAGCGCAGTGACTTAACCGAAAGAGTTGAGTTCAGTACTTGGCTACAGCAGTGGTGAACAAATGACTTAGTTGAGTTAAAGGGAGATAACTAAGATATCCAGAAGTGGCATGGTTCATGGAATGAGAACAAAATACCCAAGTGATCAAAATAAAGGGTTTGGTTTTTTATTTCCTAGCACCTGAAGAAGGCTGGATCATACAATGACTGAAATGTGAATATAACAAAGAAGATGAGATCAACATTTCAAACAATGTAAATAATGTAAATACTACCTCATCTTAGAAGTTTTTTTTTTAATTGTTTCACCCCAAACAAGGCAGTAACACCACTGATGCACAGGGGCTACATAAGAGTAAAAGTTTAGATAAGAAGAGAGTAAAGAGAAAAACAAACCAGTTACAGTGGGTGTTAGAGAAAGGGCAAGAGAAGGATGAGAACACAGGTGTGAAGACAGTTGCAAAGGTAGAGAGAAAGAAAAAGAACAAGATATACAGGGTGATGTAGGAAGATATTGACGTTGTATTTAAATTTCTGGAGGTTGTAGCTGTCAGGAAAGCAAGAATATGAAAGGGAGTTCCACAGGTGGGAAGTGTGAGAAAAGAAGTTGCTGGAGTAGAATTGTTGGCTGCATTTGGTTGATCTAACTGTGAATGGGTGGGAACTTTTGCTAGTCTGGTTGCTTGAGTAAATTCTTGTGGCAGGGGTACCAGTGACTTAAGTTCATCAGCGTAGAAGCCATGAAAATATTTATAGAATAGACAGAGGGAAGCAACATCCTGCCAGTGAAAAAGTGGCTGGAGTCGAGGACCTATCATATTACAGATTCTCTTTTGGAGCCTGTTGAGAACACTGAGATGAACAGCAGGGACACCTGATGATACAGACTAATACCAGACTGTCTGTTATCTCTTAATCTCTGACAAAGCTTTAATAAAAGTGAAACTCGTCAGATTGATATATGTTTCCTATTCATTTTTATTTTATCATCCTGCTAGATTCTGATCAATATTTGATCTTTAACTCTCTCTCTCTCTATATATATATATATTATTCTACACCTAAAGCATGACTCAGAGTTTCATGAATTATGCAATTATCAAGTGTATATTATTGACAGTTTCTAAATTTGAATTTTGCTTTTTCGTACTAGTGTTGTTTAAGGTCATTATAAATTATAAATCTGGAATGTCAGTTATTTCATTTATTATTGAAATTTGTATAAAAGAGCGATTTTGACTGAAATATACAATATATATATATATATATATATATATAAAAATTAAGACAGACATGTTTTTCCATGGTTAAGCGGAAGTTTAGGCCTATTTCAGGCAAACCTTCATCTTCTTCAATCTTTATTATACAGAAGATTTTACACAAAAAATGTAAAATCTTCTGTACAATAAAGATGGAAGCTGATGAAGGTTCACCTGAAATAGGCCTACACTTCTGCTTCATCATGGAATAATGTGTCTGTCTTCATTTTTACATATATTTGCTCTCTATATATTATATACATATATATTTAGAGCTCTTCTAGTGAGTTATCCAACCACTTTATGTACAGGTTACTCCTTTGGCTTCTTCTATATCTACACTGCATGTTTATATATATATAAGGCCAACCTAATTAAAAATGAACATAATTCTTTAAGGAGAAAATAGACTGAAAACTTATTCACAACTATAAATACACACCTAAAGCATTGCATTATAACCATCTTTGAATCCTTTTTTAAAGAATCTAACTTGTGTCTATCTAATACAAAGAATCTTCTTTTATGTACCTTGTTCCTTCAGAACGTAGGCAATCATGGCCTTCCACGTCTCCATATCCCTGGTGGCTCTTAGCACGCTTTCTCCTATAACATCTCTCAGTCTCCGTTCTGTCATCCACCTGCTCAGAATACGTTTAAATACGTTATCCACTGCTTTCCTCTGTCTCTTTTCCCCTCTGTCTGGCCTGTTAGTATCAGGTTCTCCAAGCCCTCCTTCCTCATTGCAAGAATGTAAAGAATACATGCATAAAAAGATCAACCATAAATTAGAAGAATGTGATGCCCCACTTTGCTGGCCTGATAGAACAAAGGAGACAATATCAGAACACCCTCTAGACATGCATGCATACAAACACACATTACTATCCGATGCCTAATTAGACATACAAGCATCCTCACAAACATACATACATACACACATACATATAGAATTATGTACATTTTTTTATATATGTGACACATGTCTGCGCAATGAAAACTGACCCAAACAAAATTTAAAATACCAGAGTTTCTGTTTTTTTGTCTGTTTTCTCTCAATCTCTGACAAAGCTTTAATAAAAGTGAAACATATTAGATTAATATGTTTCCTATTTATTTTTTATTTTATCTTCCTGTTGGATTCTGATCCATATTTGATCTTTAACTCATAAATATACGTTTATGTGTATGCATGATTCATTGGTTAATTGATCATATGATTGATTGTAAGGGCACTTTGATGCATTGTAAGAGTTAAAATGCTTTTCTCGCTAGATCAATTATGAGTGAGTAATCAGTTTGATCCTCACTGGGTGTCCTATATTTTATATTCTGTCCTTGTGCCACATCTAAGCTATGCTTAGAAAAATCATGATTGATTGTAAAATGAAATACATCTTTGCAAATGATTTCTGGTGCCAGGTAAAATATTCCAGTGTTTAGATGATTTTTCCTCCCTGGTGCCATTCTTTGAAAGTGAAATGTATTCATGATGGAACAGTATCAACAGTATTAATTTCCCCAGTATATTTTTAGGCATCAGAAAAACCAATGTTGGCTGGAAGTTTTCCAAGCCGATCAGACACAATATTCGAATGATCTATTCCAAGCTTGTAGTATATGATTTATTCTTCCTGTATCGCCAACGATAGTGTCATTTTAAAGAGAAAATTGTAGTCATTTCTGGTCTGACTTGGCAGCTATTGTGATCATTAAAATATAAGCTGGTTGATATAAAGCGGTCAAATTTAACTCTTATTGCTGGATCAAGCTATACATTCTGTGATATGAAAGCATGGCAGCACATACTCTGACTCCATCATAAAAATTCCGGATGTAAAATTAATTTTAAGCACTTCAAATACGTCAGTGTTAAAATGAATTACAGTTTAGTATGGGATTTGTGGAAATTGAACATAAAATATGCTACACTAGGATCAGTTTTATCCAACACTAGAAGATGCTAACAATCCAAAACATTGAACATGAATATTCTTCTTCATGTGCTTTGTCCCTTCAGAAAATAGGTTACCATAGACTTCCACTTGGCTTTGTCTCTTGTCGCTCTCAAAGTTTTTCCTTTTGGTATCTCTCCCAAACCCCATTTTGCCATCTGTTTTCTCAGGCCTATCAAGAAAGTCTCATGCTGCTTTCGTCTGTCTCTCTTTCCTTCTATCCATACTGCAACTATTAAGTTCAACTGGCCCTCCTTCCTCATTAGATGTCCCAGAAATCTCATCTGTCTCTTTGTTATGTTAAGTATGAGTTTTCACCTCATTTCCATCTTTTCCAACACCTCATTGTTAGTCATGTTACTCAGTCCATGGTATCCTTAGCATCCTTCTGAAAAACTACATTTCTGCTGCCTCAAGCCTCTCCTTCATCCTTGAGGAGATTGTCCAACATTCACTGCCATACAGAAGGACAGACATAATCCAGCACTATATTCTTTGTTTCCAATGAGATTTTTCTGTTTTTCAGTACTCTGGTTAGCTTTTGAAATGTAATATTGGCCATGCCAATGCATTTTTGGAACTCAACATTGCACTTTCCATCCTCTCTCATCATGCTTCCCAGGTATTTAAATTTCTCTACTTGTTTTCTTTTAGTTTCTCTGACCTATAATTGGCATTTTGGGGTCTTCTTTTGCTGATGACCATACATTCAGTTTTCTTGAAGTTTATGCTTAGTGCTTTCTTCTCACTTTCTCTTGCTACCTTCTGTAGGAGGTCTTGCATTCTCCTTTCTATGTCTGCTCTCAGTACTGTGTCATCTGCGTATCTTATATTGTTGATATTGTGGCTGCCAATGATGAATACAGACAAGGGTTTCATTTCTTTCAGAATTGTTTCACTGTATAAGTTGTATAGCTCCAGTGAGTTAAACACATCCTTGTCTTACAGCTCTTTCTATTTTTATATATCTGCTGAATTCACTTCCTATCTGTATGCAAGTGAGTTTGCCTCCAATATATATATTCTTGATTATCTTAATGTCCTTTCCGAAAATATTGAGGTTGTCAAGCATCTCTATCAAGTCTTTGAGGCATACCTTGTCAAATGACTTTGCATAATCTATAAAGCACAAATTTAGGTCATTCTGTGTTTCTGTTGCTCTTTCAGATAGCATTCTGAGCATGAATATCGCATTCCTTGTTCCAGTATCTTTAAAAAAAAAAGTTGCATTGTTTTTGTCCTATCCCTGGGTTGATTCTGCTGCGTGCTCTGTTCATCAGAATCCAGATGATGAGTTTTGTTATGTGGCTTATTAAGCTGATTGTTTGGTAGAGTTCACGTTACTTTGCAACTGGTTTAAGGTTCCAGAATAGTCTCCTCATATCTAGACTTATATGGATGTAATAAATAGCACCCAATCAATTCAATTGTCAACTGTAAAACAACCACTGTCTACTCAAGTATGAGTATCCACTCAAAAGACATTTACAGTAATAAAATAATGAGATTAAAATTCATTATTGGTTTAAATTATTTAATAGAATGTAAAGATTAAGGGATTGCTTCTAATCACAAGGATTAACTTAAACATGGCAAATGGTGAACAGATTTTTTTTTAATTTTAAGATTGTTAAGATCTAATTAATAATTTCAGAAGTATCAGCTTTTTTTTTAACTAAGTTTTGGTCAAGACTTGATAGTGTCAAACATTAATCAAGGGTAATCTTTATATTGGTGTTGTTACTTGAATAGCTTTAATTAGATTCATTTTATATGGCTTATGAATCATTTGCAAGTAATTTTTTAAAAGATAATTGTTTAGTGATACAATCTTACTAATTAACCCATAACTAGGGGAAGAAGGGATGGATTCATACTTTTCCCAAGGGTATTTGCATATAAGTGAATATAATGAAACCAAGGAACTTGGAACTTGGCTCTCCAATTAACAAGTCAGAGTCATTATCCACTGCACCACCCACACGTTCAAGCTGACAGTACCTGATATTTCCCAGTAGTTACCCATCAACGTACTGACTGACCAGGCTCAATGTTGCTTAATTTTGGTAATCCTACAGTTGAATTCCTTGCATTCACTTATGAACAAATATCCTTGGGAAAGGTATTAATCCTTCTCCTTCTTCCAGTTATGGGCTAAATAACAGGACAGATTTGGTTCTATAGCCTTGGCTAGCAACCAGTCTACCACAGAAATGACAATTGTGGGATAATCTTCTGCCCAGTCAGTCATGTCTCTTTCGAGACATGATCATCCATGCGTGCATCACATATGGTACTTAACTGACTGACTGACAGGAACTGGTGTTTCAACATGATTTTTTTTTTCAATAATAATTGTTTAGAGATTTAAGTCTTACTAATTAACACAGAGCTAGAGTGAGAAGAGGACTTGCTCAAGAGTATTTGCGTGTAAGAGAATATAACGAAACCAGTGGGAATTTGGAACTCAACTTTCCAATTAACAATTCTGACCCATTATCCATTACACATCCAAGCTTATAGCAATTGGTATTTCCAACCAGTCGCACATCTAGGTATTAACCAGGCTCATTGTTGCTTGCCTTCAGTGATTGTATCAAAGTTTTTAATTGATGACTTGCATTATGGAAATATGATATATGAGACAAAGTCAAGGTGATACATTGTATTTGTCTTGACTTACTTAAATATGATAAGTACTTAGATTTTTTTCCTGAAATTCTAAGAAAAATTGTCATTCACAGAAAGAAAACTACAAAGACTCCTACAGAATGTATTAAAGAAAAGTGAGAAGAAATCACTAAGCATCAATTGCAAGAGGACAGAATAGTTGGCTATTAGCAAAAGGGACAGTACAACATGCAAATTACAAATTGGGGATACCAAATTAAAACAATTTAGATATCCGGGAATTGTTTTAACATAAAATAGAAAGTGAGACATTGAAATGTAAAGGTGCATTAGTAAAGCAAAAAAGGCCTTCCAAAAAGCGAAGTATTATAAAACAGAAAAATTTTGTTAGAAATAAAGAAAAGTGTACTGAACTGTCACGCATAAGTCCTCCTATATATGGTAGTAAATGCTGGACAGCCTCCTCACAGATGACAGAAATTGAAGCAGCAGAAATGTGGGTCTACAGAAGGATGCTAAAAATAACATAGACCAAACATATGAGCAAAAAAAATCTTAGACTAGAAACAAAAAGGTCACTTATACTGAACAAAAAGAGATAGTTGGCATTTTTATAATGCATAATGAGAAAACAAGGCATGGAAAATTTTATACTCACAAGATAGATTGAAGGCAAAATGATTTAGTGGAAGAGAAAAATTATCTCCTCTTGACCAAAAACAGAAAATAATAAAATTATAAATATTCACGAGAATAGGAAACAGTCATGTGATATGATTAGACCTGCATAAGACATTGTTGGTGGGGGGAATCAATCCCTCCTTTTGCTCCCAGAAGTTACAGTAACAAGATGCACAATTTCAGGCTCATAACAATGAAACAGTTATGTATAAAATGTATATTATTTTTGGTACTCAGTTTTTTAAAAATAGTTTTATGTAAACCTTGTATTAAGAACTTTGAATATAAAATATATATTCTTTTTTTATAAACATATCACTCCAAGCAAGGCATTTTACTGTCACTGTTTTGCAGGGGGTTACATAGAAGGAAAGTTATGAGAAAGAGTGACATCTTATAGGGGGTGTCAGGAAGTGGGTAAGAGAAGGATGAGAATACTGATGAGAGTGGAGTGGATGGAGAAGGAAATATGAGAAAGAGGATGCAGGTTAGTAAGATAGGAGATGACTGTTGGGTTTACATTTAAATTCTTGGAGATTGCAGCTATCAGGGAAGCAAGTAAACGGAAGGGAATTTCACAGATGGGAAGTGCAAGAAAAGAAACTGCTGGAGTAGAATTTGCATTTACATTTTATTGGATTCATAGTAAAATACATATATCTATTTATATATATATATATATATATATATATATATATATATATATGTAATTTATTTATATATATATATATATAAATTTATCGTAAATAATCAAATTGGTAGAAATAAATATTAATACTGTTTTATTATAAACAGAATATCTACTTAAATATGAGTATCAATCAAAAATAATGTTCAAACAAATAATTTCAAATTGTCAGTTGTGTATAACCAGTTTCGTTAATCTTCATTAATTTCCGTAATATAAAATATATATATATATATATATATATATATATATATATATATATATATCAAGTATTTTGAAGAAGACTTTTGGATTTTGTTTGAACTTTTCACATATTTATGTTGTTATATGTTTCATGCGACCTAAACTAGGTCGATACTACGTATTCCCACACAAGGGATAGAGGAAAATAACATTAACTATCTAGCAAGTAAATGGGTGAGAAAAATAAAGAAAAAAATTATTAAGAGCTACAAAAGACAGGAAATTGTGGAGAGCCATGATTGCTAATATCCTGAAGGGAAACAACAGATGGAAAATGTAATTAATATTATAGGAAATACATTTTTGTTTTTTGTTTTTTTTTGTTTTTACTTTTTGGCTAAGATTTGGTCAGTTTATTATCAAGTCATTATTTAAGAATATTCCCTTGCATTGTGGGATATTATAAATGTGCAGTGTGTTCTGGCATTGTTTCCCTTTGTTTTATTTTTTTGTCAATTTCTTTGTCCTTATTTGATTATCATTTTCCATTGATTCACTTGTAAGTTTTAGAGAAGCCATAGAAATTTTTAAAAACTCAGTTGTTAGGCTTTCAATAAATGTCTGTCTATATTAAGAGGCAAAATAAATAGGAACATTTCATAAACTTAAAATTGGAAATGGTTCCTAGCCTTTATAAATATGGCTGTTCAATATTTGGGAAATATTCAATTAAGTGAGAAAGACAGATTTTTGTTTTTTTATCTAAAATTTATTACAGAAAGTAATGTCTAGACATGACACAGCTTTTTAAAACTTATGTAGCAGAAGCAAAGAAAGTTACAACACAAATTGCAACCAACAAGCAATGATTTATAATAGTGTCAAGTACTTAAGACACACAAATATGTTCATTTATATAATAATGGCTGCTTGGTATTTAATGAGTACATATCTAATCTAAACCTATTTATAAATGGAACTTTGTGTGTGTGTGTGTGTGTCCGTTACCTATAGACTCCGAAACGGCTGAACCGATTTTCTTGAAAATTTACACAGTTTTACTATAAGCGTCTGTGAGTGTTCTTAGCTTGGTTTTGTGTCGAGGTACCCTCAATAAATATCGATGAATGAAAAAATCGGGTTATAGAAGGAGTGGTCTGATTTTAATCAAATTTGATACACTCATAGACAAAGACATAAAAAACAATATTCAGATGTTGCAGTTCTTACAATAGTGCAGAAAATTGATAATATATATAAAAGGCAAGATGTTTGTGTGTGTATCTGTTTATCTGCCTGTATGTCTGTATTTTTTTCAGCCCTTTTATTTTAGCTTTTGCTTCGGGTTTGGCTCTAAGTAGGTATAATTGTAGTTCTTAGTCTCAACCATGATACTATTTACTCAAAGTACTTATTTAGCCTTCAAAATTCAGTTTACAACGAAAAAACGTATTTGATATCGATACCAGGAAATCAAAATTTGACTTACATTCATTCATTTTTCTTTCAGTCTATGGTTTCGCTTTAACTGGAAACAACTACTGCTTTTTAGTCTTTCGTGCCAATGTCCAAAGAGTCTGAGCTTCAGGACCATGGATTAGTTTTAAAGCTTTCATTACACTCGAGCAATGCTGGGCTATACTGCTAGTATCTTCTAAATAATCCCCATTGCCGATGATCACTCTGGAATATTTTTATATTTTCAACACCCACAGAAAAATTTGTGGTTTATGATGGTTGACAAGTTCTGATATGGAATAAGTCCAGTATATACCAACCCAGTGTCATGATAAATAAAAATATTAAGGTTGTTACAAATAATGGTATTTTAAATTAAATTTCAGAGTGTAAAAAAAGAATTGTGGAAAATTTTTTGCGATGAAAATCCCTTGAAAATGAATCAGAGAATATTAAAATTAAATTTCTTCAGAGAGAAAGTCTATGTAACATTTGTAAGAAAGATTAGAAAAATACTGGACTAAGAAATTATTTCTTTAAATTAGTAAAATTACACATTTTTCTGTTAAAGTATACAGACTTGTCAAGATTTTCAACTTTTTAAAATTTTGCAGTGTAAAAAGTCAAGTTATGGTATAAGAACCAAGTTAAAAATTCATGCTTTTTAATATGTTAGAAACAGAAATACAAATTCTACAAAACTTCAAGACTTCAATTGTAGAATTTATAAATTCTACAATTTATAATTTATAAATTTATTATTCTACAATTTATAAATTTATCAATTGTAGAATTGATAAATTCTACAATTTATCAATTGTAGAATTGACCATTCTAAATATAATTAGCAGAAATGTCCAACAAACTGAATTGATAAAGTTTGCAATAAATGATGAAAAAAATGAAAAGAACAGGGCAAAAATAATATGAATCAAACAATATATATGCAAGACAAAAACAAGCAAAAAAGTTCAAAATAAGAATAGGGTAAACGCACAAAAGAGTTACAGAAAGGTTATTGCGGCATTCTGACTTCAAGACAAGAGAGAGCAAAAATACAACAAATAAGACTGCAAAGTGGTCAATCTTATTGTCTAAAAAGAAATCCCAGCATGCATCTGTACAATTTGTTTATAAATTTAAATGAGAAGTGTTTTTACAGTCATTTCAATTAGGATTAGAATTAACATGAATAAAATTTTAAGAGAAGAATATTAAATTAAATTGAAATTTAATTATATCTTATTGTCTAGGAAGAAATCCCAGCATGTATCTGTACGATTTTGTTTATAAAATTGTTGGGTAAGTGTTTTTACAGTCATTTCAACTAGAATTAGAACTAACATGAATAAAATTTTAATAGAATATTAAATTAAATTTAAATTTAATTAAACTTTCTTTAAATGAAAAACAAATAAACTTCCAAGTGACAAGACCAAGATTCGTAAATTATATTTACTTCATTTTGTACAAAAATAATTTTTAGCTACAAAATATTTACATCATGTGGATGATTTTCTTTATTTTTATTGTCATATTCATGTCTTGGCTGATGTACACTCCTTCTTTCTTCTGCTTATATACATTAGAATTTTGAACTGAACCCTTTATTTAGTCCACAGGGGCAGATTGTTCTAATTCCTCATGCCATGCCTTTTTAGATATCTCAGTTTCAGATAATTCACTTTAGTAACACAATTCTCCAATTTTTTGATTCCTCTGCTTTGGCCAGCTATTGAACTCAAAAAGCTTTGGGGCAAGTCATTTTTTGGATGACTCAACCAATGCTTTTATCCACTGGGTCCTTGGAGACATCAGTGTATGAAGTTTTGGAACTTAGAAAACCTAATGTCTCGGTGACCATTTTTAACAGAGCTCATGTTACATTTTTTTTTATTGTTGTTTTCTCTAGCTCTGTATTAGTTTCCCATATCTATGATTAGCTGGTTTAGGAGATTTTTATGGCCTTGCATATACACTGATTCCTTAAGTTTTTGTATTTTCCAGTAATATTCTCTGTCTATTATTTCAACTTCGTCCCACAGGAGGTGCTGATCTCCTTTTTCCAACCATATGATTGGAGCATACAATGACTGATACACTGTGAATATGATGATAATAAAGATGTGGACAACAGTCTGAATTATGTAAATAGTGTAGTTACAACACTATAAATTATATTACAATAAAATTATATTATATATTACAATAAAAGTGTAGAATAATAGAGTAAATCTAAAATAAATAAGCTAAATAAATCTCATAGTTTAATGTACAATGTCCCTTCAGAACTTTGGCAATCATGACTCTCTACAATTTCCTGTCCTCTGTAGCTCTTTATAAAATATATCTTTTTTTATATCTCCTAAACCTTGGTCTGCCATCCATTTACTCATTGTTATGCATTGTTTTCCTGTCTCTCTTGTCTGTGAGTATCAAATTTTCCAAGCCCTCTTTCCTCATTATGTGCTCTAGACTTTTCAATTGCCTGTCCCTGATGTTAAGTATAAGTGACATTTTTGTTTGTTTTCTCTAAAACTTTGTTGTTGCTCACATGTATTTTCAGTGTTCTTTTGTAAAACCATATTTCTGTTGCTTCAAGTATTCAAGGAAGAGATTTCCCTGTTTTCACTGTCAAATAGGAATACTGCTATTACAAAACAACTAAGTATGCTTTTCTTTGTTTCTAAAAAGATTTTCCAGTTTCTTAATTTTTTGTTTAGCTTTTAGAAGGCATCTTTCACTGTAGCAATGCACCTTCAGACATCAGTGTCATAGTTTTTCTCTTCTGTTAAAATACTTCCCAGATATTTAAATTGTCACACTTGTTGAAGTTATTCCAAGGGTAAAAGTGAATATTTTTTTTAATTTCTTAAGCTGACTACAGCAGCAAAGTATCACAAACCTAAACTGCAACTAAAATGTCTCACTCCAGTAGAATGAGAAAAGTTGTTTGCTCTTAGTTGCACCAGTTAGCCTGTAGTTTTGAATTGCATTTCCAAAAGTGTTTTGATTCATTTGCTCACAGAGGATCAGGGAAAAAAGCAAAAACAATCATTTGAATGTATGATATGATTTGAAGGAACAAATTCAAAATGACCTACAATATCTTTCCAAAGTTACATTTGATGATCAATCAATTCTGGTTATTTATTTTACAATGTTCAAAAAAAAAAAATGGCTATACATATCAAATATGGTTTTGCCTTTGCAGACATTTTTATAGTCAGTGAACCAAGCCTTTTCATTTTACTTTTTTTTTGTTCATGTTTATGTTTTGCCTTTTAATCTCCAATGAATTTTACAAATAACTAGTTATCATTGGTAACAAAAAAAAATAAGTTAACAGAAAAACTTACAAACAAAAATAAATATATTCTCAAAGTTGACATGACAGATTTAAAGTCCGAACTTTAAACTGAAAGGCTGATGCAATATGAAGCAAAAATTTAATAAATAAAGACCCTTATTTGAATTAATGAGAGTATGAGAGTACATCAAATATAACTGCTTTGGCCCAAGAGAAATATCAATGAAACCACTTGATGTCATAATACTGTTGACTTTGCTGATAGAAAAGGAGTGAACTTTTTATGATTTTCATATAAAAGAGCTCTTTGGTAGTCTTTCATTGGTTGAAAAAAGTTATTTTATGTGTGTGTCAGATAGATACTTGATATCTCTGCATCAAAAGCAATGAAGTGAAAAATGAAAACTCAAATTGATTTCAGAACATGTTATTGTAACCTCTGAAATTCAGTAAAAATGAAAACAATGAAAGAAAAATCTTTCTGAACACTTAAATAGAACTAATAGATTAGACAGGGGTTTTCAAACAGTGGTTCGCAAGGATAAGATATGGGGTCTGTGGATTAACTCATCACAGGAAATTCAAAGTATAAATTTTCAATGTCTGGATATTTATTTTTACGTATTAATGTTATGAAATGACAAAAGCTTGCACTATCACCCATTACACATCAACGTAATACAAAAAATTATTTTACACAAGCAAGAGCTTTATGTTCAAATTTACTTTTTTTTCAGGGTGCAAGTGTCACCCATGGATAAATTTTTAATAAAGGGGTCTGTAAGTTAAAAAGTTTGAAAACCCCTGGATTAGACATATGAGACAACAACTTGATATTTAAGTAAATGTGTGTTCTCTTTTATGTGACGAGTATTCAGTCAGTTATGTGTCACATGTAATACACGCTTGGGCAATCATGTCTTGAAAGAGACATGACTGACTGGACAGAAGATTAGCCAACAGTAGGTTGCCATTGCTTTCTGTGGTAGATTGGTTGCCGACCAAGGCTATAGTACCGAATCTGTTCTGTTATTTAACTCATAACTGGAAGGAATAGACGGAAACATCATTAGAAAAACATACAAGAAAACTGTGAAAGTAATTCTACCTTTTTATTTCCATGTTCTGTCATCCACCTGCTCAGAACCTTCAAATATGCTATCTGCTGTTTTCCTCTGTCTCTTTTTCCTTCTATTTAGCCTGTCAGTATCAGGTTCTTCAAACCCTCCTTCCTCATTGCATGACACTATTTGTTAGAGAAGTTTTTTAGCTAACTACCGCACTAAAACAACTTTTTGCACAGTAATCAAAAAATGTATTTGAAGGGCTTTTTATTTTGTACATTAACAGCTGTGTAGGGCAAATGTGATTTGTCAGAGACATTGCAATCACCACTGTGCTCACATTCACTGTTTGGTCACCATAAACGTTCATCAAGCATTGATGAATATCAGTGAATACATTTATTTTCTACATACAGGAATTTAATTATACATCTGCTCCATATGTACTTTCATATCAGATATAATATGCATAGAATATTGATGCCACATCATGTCAGGTTTATCTGCTATCCATCTAGAGATAATCGGCAAAATTCACAGACAAATCTGCAATATTATTATTATTGGCCCTAACCTAGCATTCTAGCTTCAATCACTTTCCCATGACTGCAGTGTAGTTTTCTTTTGCATTTTCTATAAATATTTTCATGGGTATTTTTAGGATGAGCTTTTCTCTTTGGTATCTCAACTTTATGAATTTTATACTAGTAATTTGGCAGCTAGGAATAATCACACAAAAATAGAAAAATTAGAGAAGGGCAGTAGTTAGCAAGTTTGCATATCTCTTCACTAATGATGTGCATTCATTACACATTGTATTAAATTGCATATATACAAAAACATTATAATACCTTAGGAATTTTTATCAAGTGAAAATTTTAGTCATGTTTTTGCAACAGTTTTATTATCTTATTGGTGTAACTAAATGGAAATCAGCATTTTTTCATTTACACTAACTTAAGATATTTTGACTATCATACTGCTTGATATAGTACTGCTATATATATATATATATATATATTTATATTTATGTAAATTAATAAATATACATTTGAGGGTACACTTGGGTATAATATTATTCAAGTCTTAGTAAAACAGTGCTCAATGTAGTATGAACACTGTTGTTTCATATATATATTATATACAAAAATATACATATTTTTCTACATCGATTGAAAGATTGTAACATGCACCTGATGATTGCATAATGCATAAAGTCCAAGTCATGCCATTGACATAGAACAATATATATATATATATATATATATATATATATATATATATATATATAAAATGCCACACATTGAGTGCTAGTGATAATTTATATTATTTATTTATTATTATTTTTTTAACAATCTAACCATAAATAAAATAAACCATGATTAAAATTGCTGATGAAATGACTTTCACTAATTGAAATGGCCATACAACTTTGGAGAATTTGAATATCCTTATATGTAATATATATATTGGTCCACAAATAAATAATTTTTAATTACATTGAGACCTCTGACAGGATTAGTTTTAATATTTAATTTTTTATAATATTAATAGAATCTCCTTTGTGATTTTGCCATCAAGCTGCTTCTGCTTCCTTTAGAATTTATATATATATATATTATTCCTGGCAGTGGATGCGCACTGCTGATGAGTCCCAAATATAGGACGAAACGGCCGTCCAGTGCTTTCTGCATTCTGTTGAGGTCGAATATAAAGCTCGATGATTTACTTAATAATATATATATATATATATATGTGTGTGTGTGTGTGTGTGTGTGTGTGTGTGTGTGTGTGTCTAATGCAGATTTTGTGCATATTGTGTAGCAAGTAAAATGAATAAATTTATGCAATCATCAATCATGGCATATCCACTTCTCAAGCATGAGCCAAAATTCTTTCTTCAAGCATCCCACAGTATATTATCAAAAACACCATCAAATGGAATCATTGAACTCTAAAACTATTTTCCTTCCAGTTTTCCTTACTAAATTTTTACTTTTCTTTCTGTTAAACCCTTGAACTTTATATATATTTTTTCTACAAAACCATTGCTGATGGCTTCAGTTTTCTGTGAATGTCTTTGTTAAAATTAGTATTCCAAGTGCCTTTCAAACTGAAATAAATGTTTTTTTGAGTATTTATTTTCAAACATTCATTTTCAGTATTATTGGAAAGAAGATTTTTGGATCAAAAATATTATTTAATCATGAATCCAAAAACCAAGCATATACATTTTTAATAAGTGTGAAGTTAGACTTATTTTATATTTATATTTAATTCTCTTTTAAAATAAGTATTTATATTACAAATTGGGGATGCTGAAAAGAAGTTATTTCAACATAAATTCTTAAAGTTTAATCAAATGCCAAAAATCCAAATATTTTGGGACTTGGTTCAACTTGCAAGTTTTTAGCACCTGCACACACACACACACACACACACACACACACACACACACACACACAAAAACAAATATATATGATTCTTCTTCTTCTTCTATGTACCCTGTCCTTTCAGGACGTAGGCGATCATAGTTCTCCACGCCTCCCTATCCCTTGTGGCTCTTAGTATGTTTGCTCTCGTTACTCCTGTCAACCCCCGTTTCGTCAACCACCTGATCAGGCCCTGCAAATATGTTATCCGCTGCCTTCCTCTGACTCTCTTTCCTTCTATCTGGCCAGTCAGTATCAGGTTCTCCAGGCTCTCCTTCCTCATTGCGTGTCCCAGGAACTTCAGTTGTCTCTTCCTGATGCTCAGTATTAATTTCCTTTTTGTTGCCATTCTTTCCAACACCTCATCGTTGCTTGCATGATATCCACAGCATCCTTCTGTAGAACCACATTTCCACTGCTTCCAGTTTTGTCCTCATTTTTGATGATATTGTCCAGCATTCACTGCTGTATTGAAGAACTGACATCACATAGCAATCCAGCACTCTTTTCTTTGTTTCTAGTGAAATTCTTCTGTGTGTCTGCTCTTTACTCAGCTTCTGGAACGCGTCCTTTTTACTTAGCTGAGCACTTTCACTCGTGCCAACTTTGAAAATTCATGAGAGCATTGTTGTAATGTTTTCACTCTTCAGGGTCATTTTTTTCTCCCTATCCTTACCTTGATATCAAGCACTTTATGACAAAAGTAATCTGTTTGAATAAAATGCCTTGAATAAAATTTGGCAACCCTGATGAGTGGGAACATCATAACGTTGTCCTTAGAAAACTTCAAAATCAACATGAACCTGCTCAGTTAAAGTGACAAACTATTTATTAATGCTCTATCTCCACCCCAATATTGAGCACTTTGTGATAAAAAACCTGCTTGCCAAAATACATTTAATCAGTAAAAACCACTACCTTGGCACTAAACATTATCACAATTCAACACTATATATATATATTTTTTTTTTCTTTGCTCACTTCATTCCAAGCAAGCTGAAGACTGAATTTTTGAAAACTTTTCGGCACTCCTTAAATGTTTTTTCAGCACCCCTTAAAATCAATAATTTATGATTTATCTGTCTAAATTCCCAAGTTTTTTGTTTGTTTCTTTTTCTCGTTCTGTGGTGGTAAGATTGATTTTTATTCAGCAAACATTAATGTTTAGAATGTACAAATATCACGATGTCATTTTTAAATGAGACCAGATTTAATAATCTAATCTTTCATGTAAGCTGTACAAAAAAAGAGATATAAATGAAGTTGAAGCAGATCATTCATTTTGTTTATCGCTATTCAGCCGAGTGAAAGCAGATTTTAAATAACCAATCAGAACATCTGCAAAGTGACACACTGTGAAATAATCATCAACAAATTGTTGTTTGCAAAAATATTGGCTGTGCTGCTTCAATATACAGATTTATTTCTATGAGAATAATCTTGTACAAAAGTTTTTCTATAACTTAAAAAAAAAATATAGATTTCTCTTTCAGATAGTAATCATATTTAGCATTGAACCCATTTCATATTATCAGCAAGCTATTCAATGCAAATTTTCAGACATGTCATTGTGCTCAAACTTATTTAAAAGAGTTATACATTCAAGAAATCTAAGTTTCTTGATCAAACTTCATAATTTTTTCTTTGAAAGTTACTAAATCTGAAATCATGTATGATACACAATTTATCCTCTCCATTATAATAATGGCTGTTGTATATATATATATATATATATATATATATATATATGTTGTGTGTATATATATATATATATATATATACACACACACATTGTCCTTTCAATGTCAAAACAAAATGTACACTTTGTAATAGATTGTATTTTGGACATGTTCCAAAGTATAATTTATAATAAATATTCATAGCTCTATTTCTATATTGAGCATTATTTAAAATTAATGTTTTGAACGTTGTTAATATTTTCTTCATTCCTTATTCATTTGGAGATATATATATATATATATATATATATATATATATATACACACACACAAGCATAGGGTAGGTATGGATAGAGTCAAATTCTGTATCCAAAAAACACTATTCATAAAAAGTGCTCAATACAAAGTAGAGCAAATAATATATATATATATATATATATGCAGACATGGGTGAGCACGTGCCATAAAAATTAACAGCAAAACATTTATATTGATATGCTGTCAAAAATCACAGCATCATATATATTGATGTACCTACTATTGAGTGTCTTACATTAACACATAGAAAAAGAATAATCCAAACCCCTGAGCACAACAGGAGGAAAATATATTACATTTTATATATATATATATATATATATATATATATATATATATTAGGATCAGGTTCTTGGAATTTACCTTCCTACTCTTCCACTTCGGATTGAAAAAAAAAAAAAATATATATATATATATATATATACACACAATGCTCTTTATTATAATAGAGAGAATATATATATATATATATATATATGTAACTTCAACCTCTGCATACAAAAAAAGTTTTTTGTTTTTGTTTTTAAATGTAAATCAGTTTCAC
The DNA here is from genome assembly GCA_037127315.1 of Ascarosepion bandense. Lineage (NCBI taxonomy): Eukaryota > Metazoa > Mollusca > Cephalopoda > Sepiida > Sepiidae > Ascarosepion > Ascarosepion bandense. The sequence continues at coordinate 5,907,665 of JBBBDQ010001362.1, forward strand.
AACCAACATCCAACATTGCTTGATGATGAGGTTCTATCTCGAAACATAGAAATTTCCATGTCGCAATGTACTTTTAATTCATAATTATATGATTATATTATGCTATACAATATTTATTGTACTGAGCACTGTTTATAAAAAAATAAATGCCAGGGAACTCAAAATAGTAAGAGGTTTAATTGCTGGTAGTAAAGAGAATGAACTGAGGCAACACTGCCTCCACTATTGTCTCTCTAATTGACTAAGCTGATTTCCATGAAATCCCAGCATGCATCTGTAGGATTTTTCTATAAATTTGGAGAGGGGTTTGTTTTTAGTAGTAATTTCAAAGATTGGAACTAACATTAAGATGTTTCTCAGTTTGAAAGAAATGAATGTGACTGGGCGGCCAATTCTTGAAGGGTTAATTCCAAAGGAATAATCTAGTAACACTGACATTTAAAAACTACAATCTCTGCTTACAAAACAGTCCACTCAGTCCAAGAGTGTCCCTTAAAGTTCAGAGAAAGGATTCTGAACACATACATGGCCTACGCATTCCATTTTTTTGTGAGTAAATGCAATTAATTTGTTAAGATAAAGAACAGTTCTGACGGATGTAGAAATCAATTTTCTGAATTTTAATTAATAATTCAATGAAGACTTGGAAAGAAAAAATATAGTTGTAGTGGTGACAGCAATGAGGACGTGGATATTGATTATAGCTTTTGTCATGATGATGATGAAATTACAGATGTCGCCATAATTAGAAAAGTAACTAGAGTCATGAGGATTATTTAAGACAACAACTGTCTTACTTCCTGGTAAAAAATGAAGGACACTATAAAAAAACTAATTTTAACTTATAAAGTATTTATTAATTCTGGTTTCTGTTAAATGATATTGAGAGATGAAGTGTAGTGGTTATGGGCAGGGAGAGAGGACTTGAAGAGATGGTATAAGACAGGTTTTTAATTGGCAAGCTGTCAGTCACTAGTTTTTAGGGAGAGGAGTTACTACTTGTCCCTTATGAAAATAGATAAGTTTTTGAACTAGATGGATTCAACATTTTTTAAGAAATGAATTGTTAAAGATTTTTTTTATATAAGAGATAACATAGTTAAAGAAGAGAGAAAATATATTTGTATGTATATAGATAGCTGAAAATGAAAAATGTAGGTTTTGCAGTTGAAAAAAAAATGTCTATATTTCTGAGATGAGGTATTGTAACTATTTCCACTACGTACATTGTTGCACATGGATGTGCGTTGTGGTGCATTGGATATCGGCTCGGAAAGAGAAATCAGGGAGCCGAGTTCGAATCCCAGTTGAATTCCTTGCATTCAGTTACTTGTAAATACCCTTGGGAAAGGTAATAATCCATCTATTCCTTCCAGTTATGGGTTAAATAACAGGACAGATTGGGTTCTATAGCCTTGGTCGGCAACCAGTCTACCACAGAAAGCAATGGCAACCTACTGTGGGATAATCTTCTGCCCAGTCAGTCATGTCTCTTTCGAGACATGATCACCCAAGCGTGTTTCACGTATGGCACTTAACTGACTGACTGACATTGTTGAGACTGTTGTCTTTATCTTTGTTGTTATATTTACAATGATTTGACCATTGTACACCCTGACGTTTTTCAGGTTATTTACTTTGGGATTTTGAACTGAATCCTTTATTTCATCTATAGCAGTAGATTATTCTAGTTCGGCATGTCATGTCTTTTTCAGCTATTTCAGTTTCAGTTAATTTTCTTCAGTAATTCAACTCTCCGAGTGTTTGTTCACCTCTGCTGTGGTCAAGTTTGAATTCCAGATGAATTTATTGCATTCGCTTACCAAGTTTGAATATCATTGGGGAAGGTATTAATCCATCTCTTCCCACCTGCTATGGATTAAATAACAGGACAGACTGGATTCTATAGTCTTGGTTGGCCACCAGTCTATTGCAGAAAGTAATAGGAACTTACTGCAGGAAAATCTTCTGCCTAGTCAGTCATGTCTTTTTGGCCACCAGTCTATTGCAGAAAGTAATAGGAACTTACTGCAGGAAAATCTTCTGCCCAGTCAGTCATGTCTTTTTTTGAGACATGATCACCAAAGTGTGCATTGCATTCAACTGACTGACTACTATAGCCAGATATTGAACTCACAACTTCCAGATGTCTCAGAATCAGTTATCTCCCTTTGACTCAACTCTCTAAGTTTTTGTTCACCTCTGCTGTAGCCAGGTATTGAACTCACAACTTTTTGTGTTAAGTCACTGGATTACTTCAAGCAATGCTTTTATCTACTAAGCCATGTGTTAATAGGAAAAGTGTGTGTGTGTGGGTTTACTTGGTTTAAAGATTTGCAACTGGCCACCTGGAGAAAGGAATTTCCCAAGGCCCCAAAAAGAGGGGTCCTTTACCTACTACATTCTCAAGTGAAAAGACAAAGACAGCGATTTATGCCTCTTCCATTTATAGTCCTGAATAGAGCACTACCTAGCAGGCATCCTGGCAGACCAGATGGTGTAATCTCTACAAACAGATTTCAAATTTCAATTAAGTCTATTGATTCACTTTCACACTAATACATACTAATTAGTACTGTAGATTAAATAAAATGTTTGGTTCAAAGTTCACTGAAGGTTACTTGGCTGGAGGTCACATTGGCTGAAATATTGTGGTAATCTTTTAAATCTTTATACTAAAGTTCGTAATTTAATTTCCAGCAGTGAACTTCAGCATAAAAATAAAAAAAAGTATCACAAAGTATTCAGTTCAGTTGAGTGCCATATGTGATACACACTTGGGCGATCATGTCTCGACAGATACATGACTGACTGGGCAGAAGATTATCCTGCAGTAAGTTGCCATTGCTTTCTGCGGTAGACTGGTTGCCGACCAAGGCTATAGAACCCAATCTGTGCTGTTATTTAACCCATAACTGGAAGGAATAGGTGGATTAATACCTTTCCCAAGGGTATTTGTACGTAAGTGAATGTAATGAATTCAGCTGGAATTCGAACTCGGCTCCCCGATTTCTCATTCTGAGCCAATATTCAATGCATCACAATGCACATCCATTCAAAGCACAAAGTATTAAGAAACAGAAAAATTTCATTAGAAACAAAGAAAAGAATACTGAACTGCTACATAATATCAATCCTCTTATATTATGGCAGTGAATGTTGGACAAGCTCCTCTCATATGAAGAAGATACTTGAAGTGACAGAAATGTAGTTACACAGAAGAATGATAAGAATACCATGGAATGAGCATGTGAACAATAGTGAAATTTTAAAGAGAACAAAAACAAAGGATACTTAATATCAGAAAAACGTAGTTTAAAATTTCTAGAGCACATAACGAGAAAAAAACTCATGGAAATTTTAATACTCACAGGAAAGATTGAAAAACAAGATGGACAGAAGTAAGCACATAAATTGGCTAGCAAGCCTGAGTAAATGGATGATGAGACAGGACTTAGGAGAGTTAACAAAAAGACAAAATTTAATAAGCACTACAAAGGATAGGAAATTGTGGAGAACCATGATCGGCTGTATCCTGAAGAGACATGGCACAAAAAAATAATAAAGTTCATCCAATAAAAGTTTCAAGAGCAAGTCAAGCTAGTGTGTCACTGAATGAGGGGTTTGATATTGACATTAGAGGAGGTAAAGTGAAGTGAAGATTTTTAGGATAAGGAGGCAAGATACCAATTGACCTTTGACTTGAAAAGGTTAAGATCATAGTGTTCAGAGAAGCAGCCATGTGGTAGTTTGTTCCACAAAGCAGCAGGTCTCAGGGAAAAGGCTGTTTGAGTGAAATCCAGAAGTGGCATGAATCATGGAACAAGAACACTCTACCTAAGTGATCAAATTAAAGGGTTCAGTTCAAAATTTCAATCACCTGAAGAAGGTGGAAACTTTTCAACAACCAAAACATTGCGAACATGACAATAAAGATGAAGAGAACAGTCTAAACAATGTAAGTACTAAATAATTTATATTCAAAATAAATCTAAACCATGTTTTAAAGTGCAGACAAAATATGGAAGTTGCAGTAAATTTCTTTGAAGAGCTGTTTTGTTATTGATGCAGGTAGGTAGTGCAAATACCTGACTTGATTCTAAAGGTGCTGACAAGGAAAAGTAAAAGCTGAATTTGGGGAGGGGAGTTTATCTTGATAATGTGGACAGCTTGACAAAGTGTGCAATTGAGAGACTAAAAACAGGAGACAGAGAGAGAAAGAGGCGGAATGTGTCTGATATTTCTGTATTAGATAATTTGTATCTTTCACCTAAGACAGCATGAGAAAAACTAGAAATTCAAACATTCATTTCCACAGAAATCAGTTAGTGAAATATGATCCAAATGTAAAAAAATACCAACTTAATTAATAATGATTTTTAGAATTTAACTTGTCGAACAATAATTTTCTCTTTATGAGAATTTCCAATAACAGAAAAAGAGTTTATTATATATAAAAAATTTATAAGAGATTAATAACTATATATATATATGTGTGTGTGTGTGTGTGTGTGTGTGTGTGTGTGTGTGTGTGTGTATATTTAATGGCTAGGCACTCTTATTCAAGAACACCAGTCTATCACAGCGGCTAGCAAATCTTCATTGTAGACACCTGCTCAGGCACACTTGCATTTCTTCAACACCCACAGAGCCCACCTGTGGTTTATACTGCAACTATACTGAGCAGACCTTAGTTACAGTTTCTGGGAAAGAGCACATTATCTAGAATGAACAACAGTCTGAAAAAAACCCGGATGCTCAAACCCTTGTGACTTTGAGCTAGCCCAAGATTTTCTACATCCTGAATTAACATGGGATTTAAAATAAGATTTCATATATAACACTGGTCTTATCAAACATATATTATTTCAAATTCTACTTCTTTGTTATATCTGAAAGATTTACAAATTATTCTATTCTAGTCATAATGAAAATAGATAAAAATTGAAGTAATGATTTATTGCATCCCCAAGGTGGATACAATACACAGAGAAAGTGTGCTGCAGTATTATTCAGCACAATATCCGGTGCTAAACGGATATAAACAGAACAGTACAATAGTTACAATGACAGACAAGACAGAACTTACGACACAGAGAGGAGGGAGTTGGATCACAATAGCCGTCAAAGTAATCAGTTTGAATATTACTTGAATGACACTCAAATATTAACCACGAATGCTACTAGTCTTTACTTGAATAGACTATTTCAGACCATGAGCCATCCCATCATTGAGAGTGCTGCAGGGGTGTCAGCCACTCTACAACATGTTTTATGCTTTGAAATTCTTTTCAAAATAGATTTTTTTAATATAATCTGTTGGTGATATGTGATAATCTACTGAGAAACTTACAATTCTCTCATCATATCACTTGGTACTTGCCTAAAGTTCTTTCTGTTCATTCTACTGAAAAGACAATCCAGAAATAATCACAATGAAAATAACTGCCTCAAGGATTTAATACGTGATGATTACACAAAAATTGATCTTAGAATTGGTAGGTAGAGTTATTAGAAGACCTGTAACTGCACATGGCAGACACTTTTCTTACAGAAACATAAAATGCAAACAGATTACAAGTTATACAGGTTTCACAAAGAGAACAATGAAATCAAGTGGTTTGATTCATGTCTTTTTTTTTGTAATATTTGCCTACTGATTAAATCTGTATTAGATTTATCCATGTCACAAGAAATTTGCATTGTCAAACTTTAGCTTAGAGGTAACAGAAATTACTTCTGTAAGATAATGCGAAAAAGTTAGACTTCTCTCCTAAGTCAATTGTTACAGGCTTGCAGTTATATTTTATAGAGAAGTGAACCACTTCTTGAATCAACTTTATAACAGATCTGACACAGAACTTTTCTAATCAGGAGCAGAGACCTGGGTTGTTTTGAACCTTGATTTAATCCTAGTCACTACTGTCTAACACCTGACTTGACTCACCAGTTTCATTACCATTTACCTGAGGTGGTTTACAGCAGTTCATTTTAATTTACCTTTTACAATCACCAGGATCATAACCCCAATTAATGGACCAATTTTAGACATTTACCCAAATCATTTTGAGCTCAAAATCTGACCCTGTCTATTTCTGTATCGTATTGGGCCAGTGCTGGTTCAATCTTTTTTGCCAGGATATCTCAGGTGATGACGATTGTAGATTCCATCTGAGTAGTTTCTTAATCTTTGTTGCTTTTATCAAAATCTTTCAACCATTGCAACCTTGAAGGTTAGCACTCTCAAAGTTTTGAGTACTTAAAAATTCTTTGTGATAGAATTTTTTTCAGATATATTTTGATTTTCATACTATCCATCTCAAGTGTTCTTCAGGTCAAACTAATAATACATTTGTATATATATATATATATATGAGATAGTGACAGCATGATAGAAAGGAGTGAGAAAATGAGACATAGATTGAGAGATAAGGTAAGCTAGAATGCAAGACAGTGTTTGAGAGAGAGAGACAGAAAGTGAATGAGCGAGAGAGAAAACGAGTCAATGACAGAAAGCAAGAGGGAGAGGAGAAAGTGAGAGAATGAGAGAGAAAGTGAGTGAGTGAAAGAGAGAGAAAGAGGGAGAAAAATAAGTGAACAAGAGAGAGAGAGAGAGAGAAAATGAGTGAAAAAGAGAAAATGAGTGAAAAAGAGAAAATGAGTGAAAGAGAGAGAGAGAAAAACGAGTGAACAAGAGAGAGAGAAAAACGAGTGAACAAGAGAGACAGAAAAATGAGTGAATGAGAAAGAGAGAGAGAAAAATGAGTGAACAAGAGAGAGAGAGAAAAATGAGTGAACGGGAGAGAGAGAGAAAAATGATTGAACGAGAGAGAGAGAGAAAAATGAGTGAACAAGAGAGAGAGAAAAATGAGTGAACGAGAGAGAGAGAGAAAAATGAGTGAACAAGAGAGAGAGAAAAATGAGTGAACGAGAAAGAGAGAGAAAAACGAGTGAACGAGAAAGAGAGAGAAAAATGAGTGAGCAGAGAGAGAGAGAAAAATGAGTGAACGAGAGAGAGAGAGAGAAAAATGAGTGAACGAGAGAGAGAGAGAGAAAAATGAGTGAACAAGAGAGAGAGAGAAAAATGAGTGAACGAGAAAGAGAGAGAAAAATGAGTGAACGAGAAAGAGAGAGAAAAATGAGTGAACGAGAGAGAGAGAGAGAAAAATGAGTGAACAAGAGAGAGAGAAAAATGAGTGAACGAGAAAGAGAGAGAAAAATGAGTGAACGAGAAAGAGAGAGAAAAATGAGTGAGCAAGAGAGAGAGAGAGAAAAATGAGTGAATGAGAGAGAGAGAAGAGAAAAATGAGTGAACGAGAGAGAGAGAGAGAAAAATGAGTGAACAAGAGAGAGAGAGAAAAATGAGTGAACAAGAGAGAGAGAGAAAAATGAGTGAACGAAAGAGAGAGAAAAATGAGTGAACGAGAAAGAGAGAGAAAAATGAGTGAACGAGAAAGAGAGAGAAAAATGAGTGAACGAGAGAGAGAGAGAGAAAAATGAGTGAACGAGAGAGAGAGAGAAAAATGAGTGAACGAGAGAGAGAGAGAGAAAAATGAGTGAACAAGAGAGAGAGAGAGAAAAATGAGTGAACAAGAGAGAGAGAGAAAAATGAGTGAACAAGAGAGAGAGAAAAATGAGTGAACGAGAGAGAGAGAAAAATGAGTGAACAAGAGAGAGAGAGAAAAAATGAGTGAATGAGAGAGAGAGAGAAAAATGAGTGAATGAGAGAGAGAGAGAAAAATGAGTGAACAAGAGAGAGAGAAAAATGAGTGAACGAGAAAGAGAGAGAAAAATGAGTGAACAAGAGAGAGAGAGAAAAATGAGTGAACGAGAGAGAGAGAGAAAAATGAGTGAATGAGAGAGAGAGAAAAATGAGTGAACAAGAGAGAGAGAGAAAAAAATGAGTGAATGAGAGAGAGAGAGAAAAATGAGTGAACAAGAGAGAGAGAAAAATGAGTGAACAGAGAGAGAGAAAAATGAGTGAACGAGAGAGAGAGAAAAATGAGTGAACAAGAGAGAGAGAGAAAAATGAGTGAACAAGAGAGAGAGAGAAAAATGAGTGAACAAGAGAGAGAGAGAAAAATGAGTGAACGAGAAAGAGAGAGAAAAATGAGTGAACAAGAGAGAGAGAGAAAAATGAGTGAACAAGAGAGAGAGAGAAAAATGAGTGAACGAGAGAGAGAGAGAGAGAGAGAGAGAGAAAAATGAGTGAAAGAGAGACAGGAGTGTATATTATAACATCATCTCCAAAAGATAAAACCTTAAACATTTGAAAAAGTTTAGCAACTTTTATTTTCACACTGTTTTCCTAATCATTGGCCAATCTCACATTTAATCGCACAAACTTCTAAACAATTCTTTTATATGGTAAACTTATTGTTTCATCCTTCAATTATGATGACTTCTAACCATAAGAAATGTCTTTTTTGCTCTTTCTACAGACATTATCTGCTTCTTTGACCCTTTCGTTGAATAGAATTAGATTAAGGCCTCTGCATTTTTGGAGAAAGACATTAAACAGTCCATTCAGAAATGTACAAACTCAACTCTATACAACTTTTTTTGCATCATTTATTAAATATGACTTCAAAAAATGTAGAGGCTCATCCATTGTCCCCTGTTTAGGATGTGGTTTCCAGTTTTCTCTTTTCCAATCTTATTCTTACGTAGCCCCCTGCGCATCAGTGGTGTTACCGCCTTGCTTGGCGTGATATGATTAAAAAAAAAATTAATAAAGAATGTAGATCCTCAATAGAACTAAACCTTCTTCAAAACTCAAGGACTAGCACATGTGAACCACAAAGAACTGTATCAAATAAAATAAACTACATCACTTAAGGACTTTCAATAGCAGCAACAACTAAAATGGATAGCACCTATAATTCAAAGAGAAAATAATGATATAATCAAGATGGCGCTGTTTCACATTCAGTCAGTTGTCAAGTGCCATATGTGATACACGCATTAGGCAATCATGTCTCAAAACAGACATGACTGACTGGGCAGAAGATTATCCCACAATAGGTTGCATTGCTTTCTGTGGTAGACTGGTTGCCAGTCAAGGCTATAGAACCCAATCTGTCCTATTATTTAACCCATAACTGGAGATAAAAGATGGATTAATACCTTTCCCAAGGGTATTTGTGCGTAAACGAATGCAAGGAATTCAACTAGAAATCGAGCTCAGCACCCCGATTTGTTGATCTAAGCTGATATCACCTGCACCACAACACACATTAATTTGAACAAAAGTTTAGGAAGGAAGACCTCTCTCCAACCATCCGTATTTTAGATGATTTAAAATGAATCTCAAAATACGTCACTGAAAGATCAATTTAAAAATTGTCTAAGAACAAAGCACTGACTGAACGATTAAAACCTCTCTTGAAACATGGCACTGACCTAATGATTTAAAAAGTATCTTGGAACAAGGCACTGAGCAAATGATTTGAAAAGTATCTCGAAACAAGGCACTGAGCAAATGATTTGAAAAGTATCTTGGAACAAGGCACTGACCAAATGATTTAAAAAGTATCTCAGAACAAGGCACTGACCAAATGATTTAAAAGTGTCTTGGAACAAGGCACTGACCAAAGAATTTAAAAAGTATGTTGGAACAAGGCACTGACCAAAGGATTTGAAAAGCATCTCAGAACAAGGCACTGACCAAATGATTTTAAAAGTATCTTGGAACAAGGCACTGACCAAATGATTTGAAAAGTATCTCGGAACAAGGCACTGACCAAATGATTTTAAAAGTATCTTGGAAGAAGGAACTGACCAAATGTTTTGAAAAGTATCTCAGAACAAGGCACTGACCAAATGATTTAAAAAGTATCTTGGAACAAGGAACTGACCAAATGATTTTAAAAGTATCTCGGAACAAGGCACTGACCAAAGGATTTCAAAAGTATCTCGGAACAAGGCACTGACCAAATGATTTGAAAAGTATCTCGGAACAAGGCACTGACCAAATGATTTTAAAAGTATCTTGGAACAAGGAACTGACCACATGTTTTGAAAAGTATCTGAACAAGGCACTGAGCAAATGATTTGAAAAGTATCTTGAAACAAGGTACTGACTAAATGATTTAAAAAGTATCTTGGAACAAGGAACTGACCAAATGATTTTAAAAGTATCTCGGAACAAGGCACTGACCAAATGATTTAAAAAGTATCTTGGAACAAGGCACTGAGCAAATGATTTGAAAAGTATCTCGAAACAAGGCACTGACCAAATTATTTAAAAAGTATCTTTGAACAAGGCACTGACCAAATGATTTTAAAATTATCTCGGAACAAGGCACTGACCAAATTATTTAAAAAGTATCTTGGAACAAGGCACTGACCAAATTATTTAAAAAGTATCTCGGAACAAGGCACTGACCAAATGATTTTAAAATTATCTCAGAACAAGGCACTGACCAAATTATTTAAAAAGTATCTTGGAACAAGGCACTGACCAAATGATTTGAAAAGTATCTCAGAACAAGGAACTGACCAAATGATTTGAAAAGTATCTTGGAACTAGGCATTGACCAAATGATTTAAAATTATCTCGGGACGAGGCACAGACCAAATGATTTAAGAAGTATCTTGGAACAAGGCATTGACTGAAGTGTTTAAAGTGTCTTGAAACTGTGCACCACTGAGTCAAACCACCTTTATTTTCTCTGTATTCCACTTTGCAGAACAGACTCTTTAGAAGACGCCTCCTAAACATTACAATCTTAATCATGTCAAGTCAGCCTTTATCTACTTTCTTTATCCCTGTAATCTTCATTTTCAACCACCTCTTTTTACATTCATGAGATACACCACATTTATTAACAATCTACCTTGAGTGGCTCTCAAGTTTTATTTCAGAAAGGTGCACTTCAGTAAAAACAAACAAAAAAGAAATATCAAAGAGGAAGCTTGAACAGCATAACAAATAAAAGAATGAGAAAAAGGGGAAAAATAAATCAAAGTATATTAACAAAAAGAATAGTAACAGCCTCTTAAAATTTAAATTGAACGACTTATCTGAATTTTGGAAGAAGAAATTACTTCTATTTTATATTGATTCATTAAGTCCATTTCCTCAATCCATTGTTATTTTTATCTTAGTATTTTCAACTATTCTAGTCTCAGTTTTTTGACATTTGTCTCTCACATCTCCAAACCTTTCCTCACTTCTCTCTCATATCTTCAAACCTTTCCCCATTTCTCTCATATCGCCAAACCTTTACTCATTTCTCTCTCACATCTTTAAACCTTTCCTCATTACTCTTTCACATCTCCACACCTTTCCTCATTACTCTTTCACATCTCCACACCTTTCCTCATTACTCTTTCACATCTCCACACCTTTCCTCATTTCTCTCTCACATCTCCAAACCTTTCCTCATTTCTCTCTCACATCTCCAAACCTTTACTCATTTCTCTTTCACATCTCCAAACTTTTCCTCATTTCTCTTTCACATCTCCAAACTTTTCCTCATTTCTCTTTCACATCTCCAAATTTTTCCTCATTTCTCTTTTACATCTCCAAACCTTTCCTTTCCATTATTCTCTCACATCATCAAACCTTTCCTCATTTCTCTTTCACATCTCCAAACTTTTCCTCATTTCTCTTTCACATCTCCAAATTTTTCCTCATTTCTCTTTTACATCTCCAAACCTTTCCTCATTATTCTCTCACATCATCAAACCTTTCCTCATTTCTCTTCCACATTTCCAAATTTTCCCACATTTGTTTCTCACCTCTCCAGACCTTCCAGAAATACTGAATGAATCCGGGAAGCTGGAGAATCACATTATGTAATGACCTGCAACCTATTCATGTTGTGCTGGAATCTCATGTTTAGCAGCATTAGCAGCATTGGTGTGTTTAGGGTAAGAAAAGCTGATGAAACACATCAATTGGTTTCAAATTCTAAGTTTTCCTTTTAGACTAGGTGCAACCTCAAAGCAAGAGATGCCAGTCTACCTTGCTATTTAACTCTGCACTGCAAAAAATGATGAATTCTTGAAGTGAATGAAACAGAACCGATGAGAAATTGAACCTAGCATGTCAATTTCAATTTCCCCACCAATAACCATTACACTACATAAACCTACAGACTAGAGAGTATATCAGTCAAAACACTATAATAAAAACAATACAATTAAAGGTATTGATTTGAAGGTGTTAATGTATAGTGTATTTCGTTCTCATCAGGAAGCACTAACCAAATGCATAAATCAAATATTTCAACCATAATATTTTTCTTCTTTTCTTTTTATCAATTTTCCATCAGTTTCTAGTTAGGGCTTAGTTGGCCGATTTCTGCAGGCTTAAGATATGATAGAAAAAAAATTGCCCAATTTGAGGCAGCCAAGCAAGATAAAAATAGTTTGTGCCAGGGATGTGTATCAATGTGATTGCTTCCTGCCGTTCATGACAGATAGGTTTTTAAAGCTGATCTGTCTTTGTTACAGAATCTCTTATATGATTGGACCATGCTAATTGGATGAAACATTTTGGCATCTTTTCTGGTCTGTACTAATAAAAAATATCGGCATCTATGTGTTTAAAAAAAGAATTTGTTTTTTTTTTTCCTTTTCATTTTTTTTTTAAGAACGAGTAAAGCTAATAAACCAAATATAGGTTAAATAAGAGGGTGTATTGAGATTTCTAACATTAGGTAGCACCCAATCTTGAAGAAGGACAATGCTGAATTTTAGCATTTGAATTGAAACACTGGAGAAGGAAATGGATACTACTCCACCATCTTTCCTAAGAATGAACGGCTATTCCCAAATAAAAAAAAAGCAAAACAAAAAAAAAATAAAAACAAAAATCATGATCACCTATGTCTTAAAGTAACATGATTTTGAAATAATACAAAAATATAAGTAATCTATTTATACCTCAATAACAGTATTAATTTTATCTATACTTCTGAGATAAAATAAAATTACATTATTTACATTGTTCAAACTGTTATCCTCATCTTTATTGCCATATATACTAAATTTTTTTCTTTAAAACTGGAGCAAACAACAGCCAAAATGTCGTAAACATGACAATAAAGATCAGAACAACAGTCCGAACAATGTAAATAATGTTGTATTAATACTTTATGCGTACTATACTATTATTCATTTCTATCTGTATGTGTATACATATATGATTAGATATAGAGTGACTAGAAAAGAAATTACATATATTTTTTAACTATATTATAGCTACAAGATTTTTAGCTGTGATAAAAAGTAGCAAACCATGTCAAATTAATAAAAGATTTCTTATTTGTTCCTGATTTAATCCATAATTTTCAATTCACTCACACATAAAATACAAATAAAACTAAAATATTTGGTAAAATCAACAAAAAACCTGCCAGATGACTAAAAAAAAAAAGAAAATAAAAAAAGAACAAAATACACTTTCTAGAGTCAGGACTGAGAGAAAGGAAGTTTGGACAAATACTCAAGTTTCACACAACTGCAATTGCCAGGCAACAAGGCAATCATGAAACTTAATCAGTAGTCTTAACTTTCTGAGAATATATATATATATACTAGCAGTATAGCCTGGCATTGCTCAGGTGTAATGAAAGCTTTAAAACTAATCCATGGTCCTGGAGCTCAGACTCAGCCTAAAGAATATTTGTGTGAAGTTTGGTGAGAATCGGATAAAAATTGTGGATTTGTATAAAGGACACACAGACAGATAAACAGACACACACACACACAAACATTTTGCCTTTTATATATAGATATATATATTATCAATTTTCTGCACTATTGTAAGAACTGCAACCTTGAAACTTCTGAATATCATTTCTTATGGCTTTGTCTATAAGTGTATCAAATTTGATTAAAATCAAACCACTCCTTCTATAACCTGATTTTTTCGATTATCGATTTTCAATATTTATCAGGGGTACCTTGACACAAAACCTAGCTAAGAACACTCGCAGACGCTTATAGTACAACTGTGTAAATTTTCAAGAAACTTAGCCATTTCAGAGTCTATTGGTAATGGATACACACACACACAGACAAAGTTCCATTTATAAATAAGTTTAGATTAGATTAGTCATCCACACACAAGCTTGTTTTGTTATATCACAGCTCATCAGTGTGGCTAGACACATCCACTTGCTTCTGGCTGGGATCGAAACTCAACCGATTTGGTGTCAGAAAAGGGAAATTTTAACGTGTTGTACATAAACAGTGTATACACATGCCAGTCACCAAAAAAACTCAATTCATTTCTGAAGAGTGATGCAAATATCGCAGAAGTAGAAACTGTTTTTAAAATTTTCTTCTCTAGATTGTAACCTCTCTGAAGATGGCTCATGTAAGCTGAACGCTTAAAACCAACTTAATTATCCAAATGTTGGAGAATTTTTGTCTTTATTTTCACCTGAAATTAAAGCCAAAGACAATGTTTAGAATGGCTCATGATTAAACATAATATACATTCATTGTCTCTTATATTTAACAGTATATATATATATATATATATATATATATATATGTGTGTGTGTGTGTGTATTGCAAATTATCATATAGTCAGTTGTTTGTTCTTACACATATGGCCTTGGGGAAGGTAACTATATCTTCTTCCTTCAACTATACAGGATAGACTGATCTTTCTAGGCTTGCAGCCAGTCTACAGGAAGAAATACTATGAAATCAAAACCATAGAGAATGCAACAGAAAATCACTCCACTATCTTTCCAAGAAATTCAGGCCAAGTCACAGATAAATAAAAGTTGTTTTTATAACCTTCAAAACCATATACTTGCTAAATAAAGTACAATTATATTCATACTGTAAATAAGAGTTTGCTAATTTTCTTGTTTTTACTTTTTAGTTCAGTGTGAAGTGAAAAAATAAATTTTCTTTTTAATATTATGGCATAAATGCTTAAGCTTTTTAAAAATATTTTCTGTGTTTGCAAATTTATTGCTTGTCTGAATTTAATAATGTTAAAATAGGTTCAAAACATACCCCCACCACAAACACACAGGATTAATTTAAAGTTAATCATTCGCTCTGAATGTCTTGAGCTAATGGGTGCCATTAAATTCTGTAAGAAAATATGGAAATAGGTTTAATTCCAACAGTTTTATAAAAGTATAGGAATTAAGCTAATAAATTCTTAAAGTGTTTATTCCCTCAACACTTTCAGCATTTCACATCTAACCTTGACCTTTCATACCTAACTTTATCCTTTGCCTTAAAAAATTGTATTGGTGCAGATTTCTCCAAATAAACTGGGCCAATGCAAAAACTTACTGATTATCATGAAGGGAAATCTATCAGCCAATGAATTTTTGATGCCATTGACCTTCGCTCATTTTATATTTTTATAGGTTGTTTTAGGTTGAATTATTCTCATTTTGAAAAACAATATATTGGTTGATGTGGGTCTAGTTAGAACAAGAGTCAGGAAAAGCAGGACATGGCTGTAGCAGAGCCGAGAAAAGCTAGACATTGATCAAGTTTATGCAAGTCAAAAAAACAAAAATGAAAAGGATAAAAGTAGACATGGGTTTAATTTAAAAAAGAATTAAAAGGTAAGACATAGGTCCTGTTTGCACAAGAGTAAAAAAAAAATAATTTGTTTTGTTTCATTTTGTTTTATAGTATATCGGTGTTATTAAATGCAAAATACTGTCATTTTATGCATAGCAGGAAAACTGACATATCTAGTTTGTATAGCCATCCAAATGGTAGACAAGTGTTTGGTTTGAGAGAGTCAAAAAGGTAGATATAGATGTAGTTTTTTGTGAGGGTATTTTAGAGGGTAACAAGGTTGAATATTACAAATAAGTTTCTTAATTTAGCATTCTGCTCTGCATGGTAGTTTGCATATAATATAGATATGCTTTTTATAAATGTCAGAGTTATCAATTATAGAATTTGAAAGGTTATGGTTTATGTATATATTAGCTGAAGGTGCATGTTCTATGTGTAAACAAAACGAGATAGAAGCATACAAAACTTGGGTTTCTGCAACAGACGTTTATTCTTTTTATGATAACTGTAGTGAAACAAAGTTCTCAATGCTTCTTGGGTATATCTATTTTCTTTTTTGGTTCAGAAGTTAGGAAAACTATGGTCAAAATGACCGAGCTCAAGTCAGCTTTGCATTGAGTTGGAACAACCAATTCACTTACTTCATGTGAAGGGCTGCGAAAACCCATTTGAACAGTGTTGTTGGAAAGTTGAAAGAGAGAAAGATTCTGTCCTTTCTGAAAGTGAGGTCATAAAATCATGCATGTGACCTGAAAAACCATTTATGTCTGTTTGGTTAAGAAGTTAGAATAACTCTGGTTGAAATGATTGAGCTCAAGTCAGCTTTGCACTGAGTTGGAACAACCAGTTCACTTACTTCATGAGTAGGGCTGCCAAAACACATCTAAACATTGGAAAGTAGAAAAGAAAGATTATGTCCTTTCTAGAAGTGAGGTCATAAAATTGTGCATGTGACCATAAACACTTTCTATTTTCTAACTTGTATCATAAATTGTTTTTTTCTTTTATTTCTTATTTTATTTATTGGTTTAATTTCATTTTCCTGCAGTACACCTATACCCTGCAGTTGACTTCCTGATCCCAGTATTCATGGGGAGCCAAAGAAAGAGATGTTAACAGAAGAATACTGAAAGTCATGCAAGTCAAAATAAAAAATATGCAAAGATAAAAAGTGAAAGTCATTTATTCATGTTCCATAACTTTTCCAAACTAATTTTCACATCCTGTATTTGTAGAATAAAACAGTAACGTTGTCTGCAGAAAACTGGGCTGTTCGAAACCAGAGCTATTTCTAGTAGGAACAATCTTCTTAGCAAATTAACTGAGGTAATCCAAAATGCCAAGTACAGGTGGAGAATAACAGAATCAAACAAGTACAAGAATTTAAGTACCTAGGAAGTGTTCTAACAGGAGATGGAAAGTGCGACGCGGAGATCCGAAGGCGAATTGGCATGGCAAAGGACGCGTTCCAGAAGATGAGCAAAATACTAACACACAGGAAAATCTCAATAGAAACAAAGAAAAGAGTTCCAGACTGCTACGTGATGTCAGTTCTTCAATACGGCTGTGAATGCTCATCAAAAATGAGGACAAAACTGGAAGCGGCCGAAATGTGGTTCTACAGAAGAATGCTACGGATATCGTGGACTGAGCATACAAGCAACGACGAGGTGTTAGAAAGAATGGCAACAAAAAGGAAATTGATGCTGAGCATCAGGAAGAGACAACTGAAGTTCCTGGGACATGCAATGAGGAAGGAGAGCCTGGAGAACTTGATATTGACTGGACAGATAGAAGGAAGGAGAGACAGAGGAAGGTAGCGGATAACATATTTGCAGGGACTGATCAGGTGGATGACGGAATGGGGGTTGCCAGGAGCAACAGGAGCAAACATACTAAGAGCCACAAGGGATAGGGAGACGTGGAGAGCCATGATCGCCTACGTCCTGAAGGGACAGGGCACATAGAAGAAGAAGAATCTAACTAATGCATCAGTTAATATGTAGCAATATAACCCGCTTAGATGAGGATGTTAGGCTAACTAAATCATGGAATAATGATAATGGTTCATATCAAAATTTCAGGCAATGTTTATAACATGATTGATTTAATTCTATTTGATTGATCACAAGAATTGAGGGTAGCACAATCATTTATTGCTGCCCATTATTGGTTATTTATTTGTTAAAAGAAGACATAATGAGGACTCATCTCTTGGAAAAATTTTCTGTAGAACGCAATCTGTTATTTAAACTTGGAAAGACTAAAAAGTATGAAAGGGGATCAGAAGAAAATAATTTTAAATATGATAAGTGTATAAAAAAATACTTACAAGTAATAACTACTAAACTTCTTAAAGTAACGGAAAATTGCAGAACGGAACATAAAACAATGCAATGGCTACAAGGTATTAAACTTGAATGACTGTTTACTTGGGGTTAATAATCAGCATAGCATTTATTGATTTCCATTGATTTTTACCAAAATCTTTTGGTTGACGTTTTCAGTCTATGAATTTCTTAAGGAGTGGCGCTGTTTACCAAAAGAGTTATGAGATCTGTACATCTGAGTGATTTTGAAAAAAGAAACTATTCATGAATGGACTAGAATGTAGCAGTGTGTGGAGGTTATATATTCAACAAATTTATGTCTATACAAACAGACCATGCGGTAAATAAACCCTTTAAACTTTGTAAACTGAATTACATGCATCATATCCACAAATATTTTTTCTGTTTTTTTTTTTTTAATATTTTTTCCCAAGAATAAGAGAATAATTTTATGGTTTCTTAGGTTTCATGAAAAGAAGGTTGGCTTGTGTAAAAAAGAGAGAAAAAGAAAAAATTAAATGGCATGGATTTTTGTTCTAGTACTAAAGAATTGTAATATTCTTCATTTGTTGTTCAAGAAATGCAAGAAAAAAAGAAAAGAATGGAAACAGGGAGTGGGGAAGAATTGTAAATCGAAGTGCAAAAAGAATTTAGAAATATTCCAACAAATATGTAAATATACATTTCTTAATGAAAGAAAGAAAAGAAAGAAAAGATTGAAACAATAAAGTAGAAATTTGAAAAATACATCATTTAGATGTGGTTAGGACACATCCCCAGTGATATTACCCAGGTTCATTGACAGTTTCGGTCCTTTACAAACATCATACCTTCTCTCCAGATAATAATAGTCAATATTGCTTATGTGGAATTTTCTTTTTTAATAAATTCACCCTAAGTAAATAAGGAATTCTACTAATATATAGGAGGGTTACAGGGAATGAAAGTGAGAGAAAAGACTGAGTATAAAATAGTGGGACCCAGATGCTAATCAAGTAGTTAACTTAAATTTATGTAGTCAGAACACCAGTTTTTTATGGGATTTCTAACATTCACTAGGTTTTTTTTACTTTTACTGAGTGCCTCACAAGGTAGAGGGTGGTTAAAATATTTATGATGAATGAGTAGAAAGTTGAAACAGATTTTGAATTATCAGTAATATTTTTTATCAGTGAAATCAAGAATTTTTTTTTTCATCAGTGAAATCAAGAATTTTTTTTTCATCAGTGAAATCAAGAATTTTTTTTTCATCAGTGAAATCAAGAATTTTTTTTCAAATCAGTGAAATCAAGAATTTTTTTTCGTCAGTGAAATCAAGAATTTTTTTTTCGTCAGTGAAATCAAGAATTTTTTTTTCGTCAGTGAAATCAAGAATTTTTTTTTCGTCAGTGAAATCAAGAATTTTTTTTCGTCAGTGAAATCAAGAATTTTTTTTTCGTCAGTGAAATCAAGAATTTTTTTTCGTCAGTGAAATCAAGAATTTTTTTTTCGTCAGTGAAATCAAGAATTTTTTTTCGTCAGTGAAATCAAGAATTTTTTTTTCGTCTGTGAAATCAAGAATTTTTTTTTCGTCAGTGAAATCAAGAATTTTTTTTTCGTCAGTGAAATCAATTTTTTTTTCATCAGTGAAATCAATTTTTTTTTCATCAGTGAAATCAAGAATTTTTTTTTCATCAGTGAAATCAAGAATTTTTTTTTCATCAGTGAAATCAAGAATTTTTTTTTCATCAGTGAAATCAAGAATTTTTTTTCGTCAGTGAAATCAAGAATTTTTTTTTCGTCAGTGAAATCAAGAATTTTTTTTTCGTCAGTGAAATCAAGAATTTTTTTTCGTCAGTGAAATCAAGAATTTTTTTTTCATCAGTGAAATCAAGAATTTTTTTTCGTCAGTGAAATCAAGAATTTTTTTTTCGTCAGTGAAATCAAGAATTTTTTTTCGTCAGTGAAATCAAGAATTTTTTTTCGTCAGTGAAATCAAGAATTTTTTTTTCGTCAGTGAAATCAAGAATTTTTTTTCGTCAGTGAAATCAAGAATTTTTTTTCGTCAGTGAAATCAAGAATTTTTTTTTCATCAGTGAAATCAAGAATTTTTTTTTCATCAGTGAAATCAAGAATTTTTTTTTCATCAGTGAAATCAAGAATTTTTTTATCAGTGAAATCAAGAATTTTTTTTTCATCAGTGAAATCAAGAATTTTTTTATCAGTGAAATCAAGAATTTTTTTTATCAGTGAAATCAAGAATTTTTTTTCATCAGTGAAATCAAGAAAACTTCAACCACATTATTCTCTTCTTCTTCTTTCTCATGTGCTGATTCCTTTTACTTCTTTTTCTCCTTCAAAGGCACTCCTACCAAACAAGCGCTAATACATACATACATACGTACACATAAACTCTTTACAACCAATTACTACTATGAACATTTGTCGATAACCTTAACTTTCTAATTGAAAATTAATTTCTACCACTATTCATGTTATCCTTTTCATTAATAAATTTCTATTCAATCAAACAAAATATATATTTTATTCTTTCACACTATTCCACACATTCCAACCTGCTGCCAACCAACCTCCTGATGATGATAACAAAAATAACCTTCTGATAATTCTGATGATAACTCTGGATAAAATTCATAAGCTGTAGGGTGTTTGGTTATGTCTGACACAAGGCCAAATTAAATAAACATTAACCATCTTCCTATAGCTTCATAGGTAACAACTGACCTTTGACTTAAAGTTGTTAAGATTATAGTATTCAGGGAAGAATCTACACATAACTATTCCACAATAGCAGTTCTTGGGAAAAGCTATCTGAGTGGAATCTTGCTTACAATTTCAATACAGAAGTGAGGGTGATTCAATTCTGTAGAAATAGCATAGTGTGTCTAATCAGTAAAGGTCTGGATGGGTGCAATTAAAGAATAGAACTGATCTGAACACTTGACATGAAAATATCAGTAGAGTAGTGATTTTAATTTTATTTTAGTTCACCTAATAGAAAGCCTACTCAAAGTTTCAAAATGGTGTATCACGGGAAAGAAGTTGCAGATTGTCTTCAACAAGATAGCATAAATAAAAATATTTCAAACATAAAATACTAGGCAAAAATTAATACAATGATGGCTAACAATTCTTCATCCAATAGAAAATGAAAGTAATTGCTACTCAAAATTAATAATAATGGCTGACAATATCCTCATCAACTGAAAATAAAACAAATTCAACTTTGAACAAAACCCCTTTGTTTAGGGGGAAAGTATATCATTTCCTTTACTTACTTGCTTTCATGTCCTTCACATTTCAAGGGATTTCTGAAGTTGTAATTGCCAATTTTTTCTCTTTAGAAACCCAATCTCCTCCTCCAGAATTCTCATAGTGCTTTTTAGCTGCTGAACTCAGAATTCCCAAAGAATAAGACAAAATTATATTGAGTGAACAAGAACAAATATGAAAATAATATGAAAATAATATGTAAAAAAAAAAAATGGATTCGGATAGAATCTGCACATAAAGGAAAGGAAAAAGTATTAGGAAGACAAGTATACAGAATAGGGAAACAAAGAAAGAGAGAGAGAAAGATAGATGGACAGACATATAAACAGACAGACAGAGTCATGTGATATGATGAGACAGATGGACAGACAGAGCCGTATAGTATGACAGGGCAGGCAGATGAATTCATGTCGTATGACAAGGCAGACAGACAGAACTGTGTCATATGACGGAACAGATGGCCAGACAGACAGAACCATGTTCTATGACAGGACAGACAGATGGAACCGTGTAGTGTGACAGGACAGACAGACGGAACTGTGTAGTGTGAAAGGACAGACAGACAGACAGACAGACAGACAGACGGAACCGTGTAGTGTGACAGGACAGACAGACGGAACCGTGTAGTGTGAAAGAACAGACAGACGGAACCGTGTAGTGTGAAAGGACAGACAGACAGACGGAACCGTGTAGTGTGACAGGACAGACAGACGGAACCATGTAGTGTGAAAGGACAGACAGACGGAACCGTGTAGTGTGAAAGGACAGACAGACAGACAGACAGAACCGTGTAGTGTGACAGGACAGACAGACGGAACTGTGTAGTATGACAGGACAGGACAGACAGAACCGTGTAATGTGACAGGACAGACAGATGGAACAATGTAGTATGACAGGACAGACAGACGGAACCGTGTAGTGTGACAGAACAAACAGACAGAACCGTGTAGTGTGACAGGACAGACAGACGGAATCGTGTAGTATGACAGGACAGACAGACGGAGACGTATAGTATGACAAGACAGACAAAGTCATGTCGTATGACAAGACAGACAAAGCAGTGTCATATGATGAGACAGACGAAGCCATGTTGTATGATGAGACAGATGAAGTCATGTCATGTGACGAGACAGACGGACAGAATCGTGTCATATGATGGGACAAATGGACAGACAGAACCTTGTCATATGACCAGACAGATGGAAATGTATCATATGACAAGACAGATGGACAAATGGAACTGTATCATATGACGAGACAGATGGACAGGCAGAACTGTGTTGTATGACAGGACAGACAGACCCATATTGCATGATGAGGCAGATGGACAGACAGACAGACTGATGTTGTATGAGAAGACAAACAGCCAGACAGGAGACAGACAGAAACATGCTGTATCATTAGATATGAACAAAAAAATGAGAACACTATACATGAACCTCTTAATAAATATAAAATAAAGTCTTTTTTTTAAATTTCTCCTGAACCTTGTTCCACCATCCATTTGCTCAAGCTCATTAAGTATGTAATGCATTATTTTCCTCTGTCCTTCTTGCCTTCATTCTGTCCTGAGAGTATCAGATTTTCCAAAAAATAAAAATTTCAATTGTCTTCCTGATGTTAAGTAAGTTTCTTTTTTGTTTCCACTTTCTCTGGTTGAACAAAGTTGCAAACATGTTGCAGGATGCTAGTATTTTAGGGTCAAAATATTAGTCACCATTATGTTGTGGAAATCAACATTTTGGAAAGTAAATATTTATAAGCTCCAGGAAAATTTATCTCCCAAACAAATATTAGCAGACTCAATGTGAATCCTACAAAAAAAAAATGAATTGTACAAAACAATATAAAACGTGTATTAACAAAAGAATTATATGAACAACATAAAACTATAATAAGAATCTGTGTGTGTAAGAGAGAGAGAGAGAGAAAGAGAGAGAGAGATGAATGTACCCCAGTGGAGGAAACTTCACCCATATAAAACTACATTTAAAAGCCAGAGCTAAAAACCTGTAAAAGCTATGGAGAGAATGCATATCATTTTATAGGCTTAAGAGCACCCTCTAGCAACAGCCTTTTAGCAAAGTCAAGTGGGATATCTCATGGACATTACAAAGAAAAAATATACAAATATCCCTGGCATATTCTATATAGAGATGGATACACAATCAGTTTTCTTTGTGAACATAATATTACATTGCTTCATCTTTACAATACTTTTCCAGTTTCCTTCTGAGCAGAATTAATTTATTAATATATATAATTTCAAACTTACGCACCGTAATCAGGGTGTCGTCAGTGATGTCATCACGATGATCACTAGGGGTTTTCGGGTCTTTCAACATCATACCCTCTCACCATGCCGACCCGGCCAGAGATGATCAGTTTCTGGCCCACCCTCGATAAACACTTTCAGACACTGGAAAATTACGTTTAGGCCCGGTACAAAACCTTGCAAATGCTTCTGATTGGCAACAGTCAGAGCCACTTTTCTTTTAGAGGTGAACCGTACATGAGCTCGTCTGAAACATTAACTTAGACGCAGAAAATATATATATATATATATATATATATATATATATATATAGTCACCCGCAGACAGATCTGTTTTGCTGTATCACAGCTCATCAGTACGATTAGACATCCGATTGCTTTTTAACCCAGGATTGAAACACGACCAAATTGGCGTCAGTTGGCGATTCTACCTCTGGGCTATGGGCACTCGGAGGAAGGCAGACTTTTAGCGTATGATGTATCATACGCCAATAGCCAGAGTGCTCTAATTCATTACTGAATGAGCAATGCATATATATATATATATATATATATATATACCTGTGAATTTATCTTTGAACATGTCTCGAAAAACCTACCGAGTATAAACGCAGAGGGGAAAAAAAATGGAAACAAAAAAAGAAACGAACTAAGCACATATATATTCAATTGAAAAAGAAACAAAGAAAATTAACAACATTCAAAACATAAATTTAAAACAGTGCTCAATACAATTAAAGTTTTATATAAAAGATATTTCTTAAATTTTTTCTTAAAATATATTAATTATAAAAACTGAATTTAAATACAAAAATATTTGTAGTCGTATACTTCACTAATACAGATATGTTTACCAAGTAGTAATTCCTATCCACTTTTTAGAGCATCCTCTCCCACTTCCCGCATATACATTTCCTTATTTTTTCTCTTTGTTAAACCCAAAGGACTGGCCATAAAGGCTGTAAAGGACCATACCTTATCTTCTACCTTTAAATCTGTCAATAAATTTTTTTAACACATCCATTAATCACCTCTATCCTCTACCCACTTTTTATTCAAATTCTAACTTGCAACTTCCAACTCTGATTTCCCATTTTCCACCCCACTTACCTCTCACACATAATTTGCCAATATAAGGTAAAGAATTTTCCATTTTCTTTTCACACTACCTGATGAGAAATTGTCCTTTCAATGTCAAAACAAAATGTACACTTTGTAGTAGATGATAATTTGTACATGTTAAAAATTATAATATATATATATATATATATATATATATATATATATATATATATATAGCATAATGATAACAATCCATGTATACTGTCTTAATTTGTATAGGAAAAACTGCTAAAAAGTTGTAAGTTAAAAATATATATAGATTTTTTTGACAGGATTTATTTATTTCTATTATATATATATATATATATATGTACGGTTCATGTACGGTTCACCTCTAAATGGAAAGTGGCTCTGACTGTCACCAATCAGAAGCATTTACAAGGTTTCATACCGGGCCTAAACGTAATTTTCCAGTGTCTGAAAGCGCTTATCAAGGGTGGGCCAGAAACTGATCATCTCTGGTCAGGTCGGCGTGTTGAGTGGGGTATGATGTTGAAAGACCCGAAACCCCTAGTGATCCTCGCGATGACATCACTGACGATACCCTCTAGCACCCTACTTATGGTGTGTATGCTTGAAATATATATATATTATATATATTGTCATCCGCAGACAGATCTGTTTTGCTGTATCACAGCTCATCAGTACAGTTAGACTCCGATTGCTTTTTTACCCAGGATTGAAACCCGACCAAAATGGTGTCAGTTGGCAACTCTACCCCTGGGCTATGGGCGTTCGGTGGAAGGATACACACACACACATATATATATATATATAAATGCAAAGTCAATACTCATCTATTAACCACTGGATTCTAGCTCTCTCCCCATCCCGTATATCCTTCCCTTTCCCTCCACCTACGTAACTCTCATCACACCTGCATTCTCATCTTTCTATTGCTCTTTTCTAACTGGTCTGTACTCCTCACTCTCTTCTAATTAATCTTTTTGCACTTATGTAGCCCTCCACACATCAGTGGCATTTCCGCCTTGCTCGGGGCGAAATGATTAAAAAAAAAAAATAAAATAAAAAAAAAATATATATATATATATATAAAGCATTGGAGCAAGTACAAATTTTAGTAAATAGTGGCTGCAAGAGTGTTATAGCAATCTTCCATGAGAGAAGGGTTTATTTACTTGCATTCAAAATCCTGGCTTTCACTCGGAATCAAAAAACTGTCACCAATGGGTAATATGCAATTATAAAAGCAGTCTACACCGCCTTAAATATTTTCTTATTCTTTATATTTTTCTCTCTCTTTCTCCTCTAATTTTTAATTATGCTCTTAATTTAATTTTTTAAAATTTATTTTCTTATTTATTTGATTTACATCCATGTAATTTCATAGCAATGTTTCTTCTTCAGTTTTATCATCTCCAATCATCTCTCAGAATTTGTTTATTATACCTTATAGATATTATCATTTATACTGTTAGTACTGCCATCATTATGAATTCATTTAAAAAAGCATTATCTAGCAAATAACAAATGAATCATCTTACATACCCTACCATTTAGAACGGAAAAACAAATAATTAACTGAAGTTTGATAATTAAAAGTCCACTTTCCAGACTACAGTATCTTGTTACATAAAAAAGATAGCATGGCCTGATGTCTGGAGTAATGACCAAACAGACTGACAAGATGACCTACTATAAAATGTGATTTTAAGCTGTATACAGTACTATGAATGTTATATATGGCTTTCAGCACTAAAAAATTGATAAATTACCATCCGTCACATTCTGTTCTCATGAGAGAAAATATATCATGATCAAACAAGTTATTTCCATTTTATCATTATCAGCCAAAACAATAACACTGCCTATCATTTGTGGTGATACCGAGCAAAAGCAAGGGACCAGATGTTTGCTCTATACTGACCAACAAGCAAATGACCAAAAGTCGTCTCTGCGCAGGTAGATCTGCACAGATGTTCCAGTTGAAAAATAAAAATTAATCAAAAATCAAATTTCCATTTCGCGAGCCTATGCGAATTTTATTTACCAGCCAATGGGAAGCCCAGAATCAATTTCAAGTGTGAAATCCCAAACAAGCTACTGTTGATTCAAAAAGCAGATATAAAAAGCCAAGACAGAAAGCACCCAGCAGGCAGACCTCAGGAGAAGAGTGTAATCGATATCCCATTGACTTAAGTCAAGCGCCTACTACGTTCGCCTCCCTTCACCTCTCCTTACCTTCTTCCTTGTCTCAAAACTACTTACTGACCTAAGGAAACGACTACTTCAAAGACATTTCTCATATTCCTAAGCCTTAAATCTCTTTCAGCTTATTATTTGCCATGAACATTTTAACTTACGTTGGGCTTATATTCAAGTATTACTTTAACTGCAAAACATTAATTGATATGTAAATATATAAATGTTATTTTCAACTCAATTTGCTTTTCTTGATTTTATAATCGTTTTATGACTTATAGTGAGCTATCTACCACAAGGCCAAATTCTGTTAACCTGCAACAGTATACAATTACCCTTTACTAGAGCTGAATCCCACTACAACGGGAAAACAATAGATAACCCGCTATACATTCAACTCTATCATAATCACCATCACCACCAGCATCATTATCATCTACGACCACTATTATCATTATTAACAGGAAAGCAAAGAAAAAAGTTTCTATGTGTTGTTGAAACTATTGATATTCTTACGAAATCAATAATGAACTCTTTAAATTTTTCTTCTTCTTCTTCTATGCACCCTGTCCTTTCAGGACGTAGGCGATCATGGTTCTCCACGTCTCCCTATCACTTGTAGCTCTTAGTATGTTTGCTCCTGTTACTCCTGGCAACTCCCGTTCCATCATCCACCCGACCAGGCCCTGCAAATATGTTATCCGCTGCCTTCCTCTGTCTCTCTTTCCCTCTATCAGGCCAGTCAGTATCAGGCTCTCCAAGCTCTCTTTCCTCATTGCGTGTCCCAGGAACTTCAGTTGTCTCTTCCTGATGCTCAGTATTAATTTCCTTTTTGTTGCCATTCTTTCCAACATCTCATCGTTGCTTGTATGCTCAGTCCACAATATCCGCAGCATCCTTCTGTAGAACCACATTTCCGCTGCTTCCAGTTTTGTCCTCATTTTCAATGATATTGTCCAGCATTTACTGCCGTAGTGAAGAACTGACATCACATAGCAATCCAGCACTCTTTTCTTTGTTTCTAGTGAAATTTTCCTGTGTGTTAGTACTTTACTTAGCTTCTGGAACGAGTCCTTTGCCATGACAATTCGCCTTTGGATCTCTGTGTTGCATTTTCCATCTCCTGTTAGAACACTTCCTAGGAATTTAAATTTTTGTACTTGCTTGATTCCGGTTTCCCCCATATCACTCATCTCAAATTAATAAAATTGTTCTCCAATACATGGATTATACACCTGAATAAGCCTACAGAATGAATAAGCCAAAACAAAGTTAACATCTGTTGGAATCATAACGACTTCTTAAATTTATAGAGGAATCCTTACAATATGGTTCCTGCAATACAGAAATCTAGCAAATTCCAGAAGTGCTAGACTGACATTCAAATGAAAAGAGATAGCTTCTTTTTATTTGAATCTTCCCAGTTAACATCCAATAAATCTTTTCACTTTGATAATCTATGAATTTTGGGGACAAGGAGTTGTTTATACATGATTTTCATTATAAATTCTATTTATATTTCTGAGATGATGCACTGTAACTATTTACACTATTTACATTGTTCAAACTGTTGTCCTCATCTTTATTGTCATATTCACACTGTTTTAATCATTGTGCTCTCCGGTCTTCTTCATATGTTGAAATTTCCAACCAAACCCTTTATTTCATCCACTGGGTAGATTGTTCTAGTTCCACAAGCCATGCCTTTTCTGGATATCTCAGTTTTAGTTATTCCTGTTTAGTAACTCAACTCTTCAAATTGGAACAATGCATCTGATCAAGAGGTTTTGAGAAGCATGAAACCACCTCTTAATTGTTGTTGTGTCCCCAGGTCCACTCTGACATATATGGGCAAATAGTGAACTCTTAAACAAAAGACCATGAAAGTATAAAACTATATTTTTATAGTAAAATTATGAGTGATACCTATTTATAATAAAGTTGCCAATTATACCTATTTATACTAAAGTTACCAGTAATACCTATTTGTAGTAAAATGACCAACAATATATTTTATCCATAGTTGAAAGCATATAATTCAACCAACATGAAAAAATACTTTCATGACATTAATCAATATATCTTACAATCTCTTAAAGAAATCAAACTATATTCCAAAACATAACTTCAACAAAACTACAACATAAAAAACATAAATCACCACCTCTAATAACAATGTCTACACAAACATATATATATATATATATATATATATATAGTCACCTGCAGACTTTGCTGTATCACAGCTCATCAGTAAGGTTAGACTCCGATTGCTTTTAACCCAGGATTGCAACCCGACTGAATTGGCTTCAGTCGGCGATTCTACCTCTGGGCTACGGGCGCTCAGTAGAAGAAGGAAGACTTTTTAGCATGTATATTGTCACTATACCTGCCCAATAGCAAGAGTTCTCTAATCCATTGCTGAATGAGCAATGCATATATGCCAGAGTAACTACTGTTTTTCAAAGTCTACCATTCTTCCAGAGTCCTCAATCAGGGTGTGAGAGCATAAATAGTCATCCGCAGACAGATCTGTTTCGCTGTATCACAGCTCATCAGTACGGTTAGACTCCGATTGCTTTTAACCCAGGATTGAAACCTGACCAACTTGGCATCAGTCAACGATATATATATACTCACACAAAAGCTGAGTATCATCTACCATGTATTCAATTGTGAAAGCAGAATAACCTTTTCTTTATTACTTCCAAGCTCCCCAAAAAATTAAAATTTGGCATTAAATGACCCATTAAAGTATTGATATGCCATTAAATAAATCAAACAAAAAATTCTTTGGATTCTATTCCACATAGCAACAGCTCTTGGGAAGCACCTGTTTGAACTTCTATCTTACTAATGGTATAATAAGGATGATTCATATTGTATACGTAACATGGTGGCTCTTAGTTCTGAACTAGTAGAACTAGTATGTGAAAGAATAGCAAGTGGAAAGGAATAGGAAAGGTGTTTTACAGTGGTAAATAATTCATCACCCACAAGGCCATGTAAATGCTTTTGAAATCTGTCAAGGCAGGGAAGAGTAGACTGAACAGCTCTAACCCAGATATGGCAGCAATACTCTACTTTTGGTCTCATATGTAAAGACATTAAGCTAAGCTCAATGAATATCAGCTAATAATTACATCTTAGCTTATCATCCGTGTGCTATGTCAGAGATGAACAATGCAGATTTTCGTTTTGTTTCTTGTTACTAAGGAGTGAACTATTACAGGAACTATTATGAACTATTCAAAGCCTTAATGTTATCACCCATTCATTTTGATTTCAGTCATAACAAACAACATAAAAAAAGTTACTAAGAAGAGACAAAAGAATGTATAAATCTAGAAAGGGAAAAAAAAGGAAATTATTTTGTTCATGTTGTTCAGACAATTTAGTTCAGTGTTTTCTTCCCTTTGTCCTGTCAAAACTTATTAATTTCTCATCTATGATTATCATCCATATTTGTTTTTCATTTTTTTTACAGCCAAGCAATATTTAGTAATGGCTTTCTTTATTCTTATTTACTCTTTCATTAGTTATTCTCTTATCACTAAAATACACTTACCATTAATGTTTCTGTTTCTTTTTGACTCATTCTCAAACACTACTTTATTTTAATTAAATATGAACTTTCTTGTTACAGCTGATTTTCTTTCTTTCCTACCAATAACTTAAGCACAAATCTTTCTGACTATATGTTGTGGGGTCTCCCTTTCTTCCAGAATAATGGACTTGACTAAAGTATATATATAATACTGCCATAGCGAGATACATCAGAGTCCAAGAGATAGCATGAGATACTGAAAGATACCAAGGTTTCACAGAGAATACTGTGTCAGTAGTTCATAATAGCTCTGGGCTCCACTCAGCCAGAAGATATTACACAGCACTTGTCAGCTTCTGTGGACTTACTAATTCTACTATAACTTCACTTCAGAGACTTGGATATATACTTCATACTCACTGTATTCCTGGATTACTGACCTGTGTTCAAGTTTGTTTCATTTACGTTAATATACTTATTTTTCTATCTCAAATTCTGGTTGTTGTTCCTTTGTTTTGTGCGGTTCCCATTCCCAGAATCCACAACACTATAGATCTCAATGAAATACTACTGTTGTGAAACTTGCTGCTTCCAACTGGTATTTAGGAGCTCAAACTCTTGCGTAGCGTCTGGAGAGGCTGCTCTGATCAATAGTTGAATAATATCGGGGTTTCTTGTAGTGCCATGTTGCACATAGATAGGTGTTCCTGCATGAACCTCCGGTGGGCAACCCCAAGGCCACATTATGCTGCAGGCTGAACCAGTCTCCATCCTACACATGCTGCATACAGTGATTGGCTGAATCTACTCTAGACCTTTCTCACTTAATAAATAACTATGAATACACACAAACAAAATTGTAAAACTAAACCAGCTAATCAGAAAATGCTTAAACTTGTCTGTGTCTCCTTTGCAAACATATGAGGTATTCACACTAAATTTTACAGCATAGAATCATTCCTTCTAACAAACTCACCTGACATCTTAACTCTTTGTCTGTGAAACTAACTTCGACCCCTCTATCTCCTCTTCTGAGTTTTACATTCCTGGTTACCTTCCCCTCTTCAGGAAGGACTCCAATGTCCATATGCATGGGCTTGGTGTTTATGTCAGCGAAAACCTCCCTCTAGCTAGGGTGATCTCTCTTGAATCTCTAGACCATTCTTTCATGTGCTTCTGCCTCTCACTTCTAAGCTAAGTTAGCTATCTTTTCTTTCTCTACTGCTCCACCTCATCCTGTGACTGTTCAGTACTTGATAATATCTCTAACAATATCGATAAGGCCATTTCTTCTCATCCATCTGCCTATATATTTGTGTTTGGCGACTTTAACACCCACCACGCCAACTGGTTGGAAAACTCTGTCACTGATCTTGCTGGTGTCCACACCATAAATCTTTCAATCACCCAGTCTCTTATGCAAGTGGTGGATTTTCCCACACATTTCTCCAATAACCCTAATGGAAGGGACTCAGTGCTAGACCTCTGCTTCACCTCTATCCCAGACTCTTGCAATGTCAAGCAGCTCTGCCCTCTCAGAAACTTTAATCATGTGGTAGTTTCCGTTAACATCTCCTTCCATTCCCACGCCACCCAAGAAACTCAGACAAGCAGAATATACTATTGTTACTAAAGAGCAAACTGGGACTCATTCGTGGCTTCCTGTGTGATGTCCCATGGAACAATGTTTTCAGTCTTCCTGTTGACTATACATCCAAGGTCTCCTCATGGGTTAAGGCTGGCATCGATGCATTCATCCCAGCCAGGAAGTTTCAGCATAAATCCCATTCATTCTCCTGTTTCTTGTTTGCTTGCTCAGCCACCATTGCCCACCGGAATCACTTCTTCCGGCTTTACAGAATCCACGCGTCACACCATAACAAGCGCCTTTTTGCCTCAGCATGTAATAAGTGCAAAAAGATACTCAATAAAGCTAAGATGTTGTTTGCTGCCAGAATGAAGCAACACATAGCATCCCGTAAGTTTGGCACCAAAGACTACTGGCGACTCTGTAAAAGTGTGCTTAACAATAGTAAAACCTCAATAACCCCTCTAATCAATGAATTTGATGTCCTCACCTCTTCAGCAGACAAAGCTGAATGCTTTGCTCACAGATTCTCCACCAATTCGAGACTGGATTTGTCTGGAGTATCTATACTCGACTTCCCATCTAGAACTGAGGCCCAACTGAATGACGTCCACATTACCCCCTTGCTGGTCTCTAGTATAATCTCTAAGCTTGACCCTCATAAAGTGAGCAGAGGGGACAGAATCCCAATCATAGTCTTGAAGAAATGTGCCCCAGAACTCTCCTCTGTCCTCTCTAAGCTCTACAACTACTGCCTATCTGCTTCCTGCTTTCCTGCCTGTTGGAAGTCTTCCGCTGTAGTTCCTATATTTAAGAATACTGGAGAACCCTCGGACCCTGCTAATTACCACCCTATTAGCCTCCTGATCTTTGGCAAAGTGTTCAAAGCCATTATCAACACTGAGGTTATTCAGCATCTCACAGCCCACAGACTCCTCTCGGAAAAACAGTATGGTTTCCACTTCACCAAGTCTACTGCTGATATGCTAATGAGTATCACAGAGTATATATACCAGGCTCTTGACAACAATGGCAAATTTCAAACCGTTGCCCTGGATATTTCCAAAGCATTTGACAGGGTCTGGCATGCTGGCCTTCTACGCAAGCTGCGGAGCTATGGTATAACTGGACCATTGTTTGACTTAACCCAGTCATTCCTCTCTAATCGCACAATGAAGGTAGTATTAAATGGACATGCCTCCCAAAACTACCATATGAATGTGGGTGTCCCTCAAGGTTCTGTTCGAGGTCCTATGATCTACATTAACAATCTCCCCGATGTTATCAGATCTCAAGTAGGCATGTATGCCGATGACACCACCATTTACCCTCACCTTGATCAAAAATCTGCTGAGGCTGACAAAGTGAACCTCTCTGCCGAGCTTGAGAAGCATCTCCAATCCGTAATGGCCTGGGGAAAGAAATGGCTCATAAATTTTAATGCTTCCAAAACAAAGCTGCTATCTCTTAACCATCATAGACAATCGCTCATATCCCCCATTAGCATAGAACAGGCTAGCCTCCCTGTGAGTAAAACACTACGCCTCCTTGGCCTAACACTCTCAGCAGACCTCAAGTGGAATGACTATATAAAATCTATTGCTAAATTTGCTGCCAAGAAAGTCGGTTCACTGTGCAGGGCCAGAAAGTTTTACCTGTCTGAGTCCATCCTGCATATATATAAATCTACCATCCGCCCGTGTATTGAATACTGCTGACACATCTGGTCGGGTGCCCCTGCTGATCACCTTGGGGTTCTTGACAAAATCCAACGGATTTTTTTTTTAATCATTTCACCCCAAGCAAGACATTCCATTGCCACTATTGGCCAGGGGGTTACATAGGGGAAAGTGCTGGGAAAGAGTGGTTAGTTATAGAAAATGTTGGAAGGAGGGTGGTAGACAGATGAGGATACCAAGGATGGGGGTTAGGTAGATGGGTAGAGTCTTTGAGGGAATGGATGTGAGTTAGTGTGATAGATGTCTTTTGACCTTACATTGTGGAAACTTGAGCAATAACTGAACAGTGCTAAATAAAAATAAGAATTAAACATCAGCAATGGAATGAGAACAGTTCATCCCTATTAATTAAATAAAGGGTTCAGTTCAGAATTCCTTGTACGTTATCTAGATTGATATACACATTTTTTTATAAAATCATTTCATCCCAAGCAAGGCAGTACTGCCACTGGTGCACAGGGGGTTTCAATGAGAGGAGAGGGAAGACATAAAAAAAATAGTAGAAGTGATGTTGTAGAAAGGGTAAGAGAGAGGTGGGAGTCGTGAAGATAGAAGATGGCAATTGATGTTGAAATTAAACTTTTGGATATTATAGTTATCAGGGAAGCAAGCATGGGGAAGGGAGTTCCACAAGCAGGAAGTGTGAGGAAAGAAACTGCTAGAGAAAAATTGGTGGTAACATTTGCCTATTTTGATAGTAAAAGAGTGGGACCTAGTTGCCAATCTAGTTGCATGGGTAAACTCATGAAGACCAGAGAGTACAACAGCCAAAATGTTGAATATTAATTGTTTAAATAATAATGATGTGCTTTATATTTAAATTTTGGTGCCTGTATAATATGTGGCCTACCCACTTTGAATGTGTCCTAAGTGTAAATTTATAGATATAAGTATTTGGCTATTTATTACAACTAATTATTTTTTACATTTATTTAATTTTAACTTAGTTAATTGTTACCAGCAGTTCTTTAACTCAGTCAGTCAGTTAAGTGCCATACATGATACCCACTTGGGTGATCATGTCTTGAAAGAAACATGACTGACTGGGTAGAAGATTATCCTGCAGTAGGTTGCCATTGCTGTCTGTGGTAGACTGATTGCCAGACAAGGATATGGAACCCAATCTGTCCAGTTATTTAACCCATAATTAGAGGAAAGAGACGGATTAATACCTTTCCCAAGGGTATTTGTGCATAAGTGAATGCAAGGAATATCAACTGGAATTCGAACTCGGATCCTCGATTTATTGTTCCAAGCCAATATCCACTGCACCACAGCACACATCTTCAAACAATCACTGAGATATCGGTGAGTTGACTCCTAAAATAACATCCTTTACTTGGAATAAGCTGGTCTGTAACTATCTTTTCCCAGACAATTATAATACTTCTTTATAATACGCTTTTTAAGATATGCTATATATTATACCAGTGACAGAATTTCATAGGCCACATTCAAAAGGTAGGCCACATGCTATACAGGCAGCGAAACTTTAGATCAGAGTTGATGAGAATGCAAGAGGCTTTTACGATTACCTTATATACAGCATTTTGCTGCTCTTACTTTGGCAATGATAAGTGATGTCATGTATGATTTAGGCTTATCATTGGGACTTTTGAGATCAGCACACTCTCAATACATATTCTTTTTAAGTAATCTTTTTCTTTCTTGATCAGACTGGCATTTATTAAATCAAAATTGTGACCAGATGTGCTATAGTCCACTCAAAGTGTTTTGGTGCAGCATATCTCTGCAGTGTTCGTACCTTTGTGACGCTTTTTTTTTAGATTTATTATAATGCAAACATTTCTTAATATTGTAACAGTGAAACTATTAACTTATATTCAGTAATGACTGTCTTTTTTTCTGCACATTGAAAGTGCTCCTCCTAACTGAGAAAATTCTCAGACCCAGACATATGCTGACTATTGGCTAATACTGTTATATATCGACAAACAACAAACACGCATATATATAAAAATATAAAGTTATATTTTTATTAATGACGATGAACCGTGTAGCATAGGGAACAGAGAATTGAGAGAGTGCGCTTCTAATGGGTTGACGGGAGTGTAGTCTTATCTGTTGTGTCTATCTCTTCACCGGCCGATCTCTGTTGCTCCTCTACTGGCGAATCCGTGTGCCGAGGTCTTTTTATAATCTTCCAGAACCGGGACTTTTTCTTCCGGTTTTGCCTCGCCCACGCACGCCCACGTAATTCTCAGAGACACCTGTTCTGTTTGCCTCTGTAGTTATTTCCGCTGCTGCCGGAAATAAGGTCAAACGACATCCGTTCCTTTCAACGACCGGAAACACCCTCGCTTGCATCAGCCTTCCTCGGGTGGGGCCAGATTGTTATATTACAATACCTGCCCAGTATCATTTGTGTGTAAATTTTATTAGTGCCACCTACTGTAAGTAGAATATCCTCTCTCAACAGCCAATAGTGAAAGAGAATTTAACTCCTGGTGCTTACTGCACCACATGCAACCAACTCTTGATCTTTTGCTGGGTTAACGAGTCTCCATTACAGTGATGGAAAAAAATTACCATTTAAAGTAAAGATAGTTGTTTACATTGTAAGTTACTTTTATAAGCTCAATATGCTATAACAAGTATGATTATATATCGTTTATTGTAGAATGTCTGTTTGGAAAATGTCCAGCTATTTTTACTATCTTGCGAACCGGTTGTATGGCCTTGATATAAGTTGGCAAGCAATCAGACGTGAGGTGTGTGTGTATGTGAATACGCATTCTCCTGTGGGGTTATTTAGTTGGCAGTAAGACACCACTGAGTGTGCTTACGAAATGCATTATCTCCATGTTCTTGTGCAGGGATTTTTGGCAAAATATTACATCTCCCAGATCTGCCAGCACACTCACTTCACCACTGCCCAGATTTGGCTCCAAGCAGTGTGTGTTTTTTCCAGAACTAAAATCATCATTGAAAGTGTGGTCGGGAAAAGATTTCGCACTGTGCAGAAGATTAAGATTGAGGAGAATATAGAGAGGTTATCTCTGAGGACAACTTTGGAAATGGTTTCAAAAAGGAGAAGGGATACTTGATAAAGGTGACTGTTTTGAAAAGGGCTAAGGCAAAATTGCTCATTAGATGTCATGTAGAAGTATAAACGCTGACGCGTGTGTTTGAACACTGATCGCCAGTGAAAGAATAATACCAGAAAAATGGATCAAATGACCACTAAAATAACTATATAAGCACCAGACAGAAGTCTGGAGACAGAGCAAATAGAGTTAAACTTATCGCAAATAACCAGTTGAGCGTTAAGCAAATGGGGAATAATCAAAGTTCAATGAATAAAGAATCTATCATGTGACCCAACTATGAATCTACCATGGAACAATCATGTTACAAGTAACTAACTGAATATACTAAAACCAAGATACACAACCATGTGTTATCAACACCTCAGTAACCTTTGTAAAATAACACCAACAAAGAGGCTACTACAGTAGTCTATTTTTCGATGTAAAAAAAAAAAAATCACTGTTTGGCCTTGAAACTTCAAAACCATTTTCCCAGCATTGTGACTGATGAATTCTCCTACCTGCAATCCTTATTCTACAAGCAAAATGTTACTGGCTGCTATAAAAATCACTATGACAAATTGTAGTATTTGTTTTTTGTTTTTTTTTTTTTTAATCGTATCACACCTAGCAAGGCAGTAATGCCACTGATGTGCAGGGGGCTACGTAATAGTGAAAAGATCGGAAAAGAGAAACCACATCCTAAACAGGGAACAAGGGACAAGCCTCTTAACCTGTTCAATAGATGAGTGTGGAGTGTAAACCGGGCGATAGCTAGATCTATCTACTCCAATTGAGAAAAAAAAAGTGAGAAGATTGGAAAAGAGAAAACCGGAAACCTCATCCTAAACAGGAAACAAGGGATGAGCCTCTTCACTTGTTCAATAAACGTGGGTGGAGTGTGAACCGGGCGATTGTTTCTCGAAGTGTAGTTGGTAGAGGAATTAATGACTGCTTGGATTTGTTCTCCCAGCTGCTCCACATAGAACTTGGAACACTGCTTCACTTTGAACTCTGTTCTCTGTGCACCATAAACAAAACACTGTCTCCTGAACACTGGTGTAGTCGTCACAAATTGACAACACTAAACTGACTCCGAAACAAGTTGGCTCTTTTTATGCATTTTTGCAAAATTTCTCACTTGTGAGAGCCTCGCTTTTGCCAATGTCATTCCAAAATTGACTTGCATGAGCTTGCCTTGCAGTTCCATGACATCTACAAACACATGTGCAGTCAATCTGCCTTCTCTTGCTTTGCTAAGGTAAGTCTCCACCACACAAATGTTGTTATGAGTTACATTCCTTAGCCCCCATCCCCCCAGCTTAAACTTTCATGGCTGGGGCATGTCTTTTTCATGAAGACAAATCACACTTATTTTCTTTGTGCTCATTTAGTGTGGGGAAAATTGTGAAAACAGCTTACCTTGAAAACGCCAACAAGTGATAAAAAGAACTAAGATGGCAGTGCCCATGTTTTATGCCAGGCGGTCTTGAATAGTTAGCACAAAATCTCGTCTCACCATTTGCATGCAAATTATGGTCAGTCCTCAGCTGTATAAAGCAAGTCATTTTTTGAGAAAGGCAGATTGTTTTTGCTTCTTACTGACCATGCTTGGGTTGTTAGAAGAAGACGAAGAAAAAGAAGAAGATGACAAAGAAGAAGACAACAAAAGAGATGACTCTAGCCTGTTTATTTCATCCATCTTTTTTTTTGTCTTTCCTTTCACACTACTTTTGGTTGGGATTAAATTCCATGCAAACAGCTTCTTTCTCAGAACTTTTACTTTCCAGGACACTCCTGAGAGGATGTTGCCCTGACAGCTACATGCTTAATTTCATCATGTCCAAAATCAACCGTTATCTATCTGACATATTGTTATAAACATGCACTTTCTGTTTCCTGCTATCTTATAACAGTTACACTCAGCAATT
The DNA here is from genome assembly GCA_037127315.1 of Ascarosepion bandense. Taxonomy (NCBI): domain Eukaryota; kingdom Metazoa; phylum Mollusca; class Cephalopoda; order Sepiida; family Sepiidae; genus Ascarosepion; species Ascarosepion bandense. Next base: position 5,946,201 of record JBBBDQ010001362.1, read on the forward strand.
CTCCAAATTCAGTGGACCTTGCACCTTGTACTGGGTAAACTAAAAACAAAAAAAATATTAAAATGGCTGCATTGTTTCCAGACCGTTCAAATATAGATTGGTTCGTTTTTATAGCTTATCAACCCTTCAGACAGTTTGAATAAATGAAGTCTTACTTACTTTGATACCAATATTTATTCATAATATATACACAGTGTAATTGGAATACAACTTACTGGCAATGGTGCGAGGTGAAAGAGAGTTAAAGGAAGCCACATATAGACAACTGAAAGGTATTATGGGTAGGTGGTTGGAGATAAAAGCAACAACTTACCTGAAGAGTGAGATTATTTCTTTTCTCTTCAGGCGAACACCAATGAGAGGGAAGTGAAGAGTACGTAAACGAGGAATTTAGTAACGCATCAGGAACTAAGAAATCACATACACAGAGTGGGCACATGGTCAAAATTGGGAAATGGAGAAGGCTTGTCATCACTGTTTTTAAATTTAACCTTGGTAACCGTGACATATTTGGGAAGGATATAAGAAAAATCCAGAACCTATAAAAAAGTAATTCAGTAGAAAAAAAAAAGGAAGTGGGTGGTGGGGTGGGGAGGACAAGGATGTGTCTTCTCACCGGACTTATTCAACTGATGCAGTGAGATGATTCTGGAAGAATTAGAAGTCTTACCAGGAGTCACTATTGATAGCAACAATCTTAACAATAAGGTATCACTGATGACACAATGTTGATAGCAGACAAAGTAAAATACAGAATCTATTACAGAAAGTGGTGGAGGAAAGCAAGAAGAAAGGACAAAACAACAATTGCAAGAAGACAGAATGCATGGCTGTTAGTTTGAGTTTGAGTTTTGTTTAACAGCATATCAACCTCTGTGGGTTATTTAATGCCAAAAAGGTGAGGTTTTAAGGGGTTTTTTTTATGGTTGGTTAGAGTGAGAAGGTTGATTTAGTCAGATTTTAGTGAAAAGTTTTTGTTTTTATTCTTTTTTTATATTTTAGAAAACTGAAAATGTCTTCTAGCTTTGTATTCAAAAATGTTTTGCTGAGAATAATTTGTTTTTCTTCAAAAATGTGTTATGGTAATAATTTTTTCTTAAAAAATGTATTGTTGGTAATATTTTTCCTTTTTCTATAAAAATCTATTTTTATTTATATATTTCTATAAAAGTCTATTTTTATACTTTCATAGTGTTTTGATCCCAGTTTGAGTTTAACTATTTGCCAATAGCTGGGACCCTAACAGGTGCTACCACTCCGGGTCAGAGTGGAACTGAGAAAAATAGCAATTACGAGGTGGTTCCATGCTCCTCACAACCTCTCAATCAGAGGCCTTGCTACCGGATTCAGTTTTACCCTGTCCTCAAACCTCAAATGGAAGCACTATATTGAATCCATAGCAAAAAAGATTGGGTCACTATGTCGATCCAGGATGTTTTTTCCACCTGAATCCATCCTGCATATATACAAGTCAACCATCCGTCCGTGCATGGAGTACTGCTGCCATTTATGGTCAGGTGCCCCTGCCGTTCTCCTCAGTGTTCTTGACAAGCTCCAACGGAGAGTCTGTAATGTGATAGGTACTGATCTGGCGACTCGTCTGCAGCCACTTTCCCATCGTCGAAATGTGGCCTCCCTCTGTCTCTTCTATAAATACTTTCATGGCTTCTGCTCGGATGAGCTTAAGTCACTGATGCCTCCTCAACAGGTGTTTACCCGTGCAACCAGACTGGCAACTGGGTCCCACCCATTCACAGTCAGGTTAGCCAAACGCAGACGACAATTCTACTCCTGCAGCTTCCTCTCTCGCACTTCCCGCCTGTGGAACTCACTCCCGTATTCTTGCTTTCCTGACGGCTACGACCTCCAGAAATTTAAAAGCAAAGTTAATACTCACCTACTAACCACTGGACACTAGCTCTCTCCCCTCCCCTGTATAATCTTCACATTCTCTCCGCCCATGTATCTGTCATTGCACCTGCTTTCTCAGCTTTCTATTGTTCCTTTCTAACTAGCTTGTACTCCTCACTCTTTTCTAATTAATCTTTTTACATTTATGTAACCCCCTGCACATCAGTGGCGTTTCTGCCTTGCTCGGGGTGAAATGATTAAAAAAAACAAAAAAAACAAAAAAATACCCATGAAATACATGGTTGTTAGCAAAAGGGACAACACAACATGCAAATTACAAATTGGAGATACCAAAACCAAACAAAGACAATCTAAATAGCTGTGAATTCTTTTTGTAGTATAAAGAAAAGATGAATGATTATGAAGTGGTGGGGAGGAAGGTGCAGTGTGATGTCAGGCCAGCTGTTTTTCTTTCTTTGGGCGCCTCAAGGAAATAGATTTCAGGTTTCCTTTTCTCGGGGGGGGGGCCCCGTTACACAGGAGAGTTGTGAAACAGACACCAACTAAGCCGCTTCTCCTTCCTCTTTGTCAGTCTGACTGTCAATCCACAACTTAGACACACAATCTACCGAAAAAAAAACAAAGAATCCACTCTCACACGAGCGCTGGCACCCGCTTTTTATGCCATTCCAAGACGGCCAAAATTTGCATGTGCACAAATATCGTCTCGTTTTGGACGAGATAGGCACGCATAAATTGGCTTCAATAGCGGCCATCTGTCCTTTTTGTTATTATCTTGCAGGCAAGACATGTTCGCGCTCGTTTTGAATTCCGAGTTAAGTCATGTCTTTCGTTACACTTTTAACAAAGGATGGAAATCTGAAGATGCAATAGGATAACCAAGGATGCATTCCAAAAGCTAAGCAATGTATTAAAAAAACAGAAAAATGTGTTAAAAATAAAGAAAAGAGAACAGCTACTATGTAATATCTATCCTGGTGGATGACAGTAAATTCTTGACAATCTCCTCACAGAGGAAGAGGAGGCTTAAGACTACAGAATGTGGTTCGACAGGAGGATGCTGAGGATATCATGGACTGAATATGTGAGTTGAAGTTATAGGGAGCTGGTTAATGTTTCTTTGGTTCGGCCTTGTGTCAGACTTAACCGAAGTCCCTACAGCTTACAGGTTTTATGCAAAGTTATAATTCTCAGAAGGTTTTCATCGTTATCAGAAGGTTGTTCGTTGGTTGGAATGTGTGGATTAGTGTAGAATAATGGAAAAATAAAATATGCATTTTGAATGTTAAAATAGAAATTTATTAAAAGGTGGAATAACATAAGTTGCTGAAGTTAATGTTCAATTAGAAACATTATTAAGAGGCTAAGGGTAGAGTTCATACAAAATGTTCTAGTAGCAATTGTTGAAATAGATAAGGAGAAAGAGAAAGAGGATAATGCCCGGGTCGCTTGAAGTTACATTTTGGATGTGTGTCTCTTTCGCTGCTCCCATCCCTCTGACTCTTGACTGACGCTGATGTCATTTATATAGTCTTTTTGAATTTAGCACTGGATCGCCAAGTCCTTCCAAGTTGTGCAAGTCGCTCCCATTGGTCAAAAATCATTTTAACACCTACTTGCGAAATCTGGTTTCGACTGACTTTTCGTTAAGCACATGGTCAATTGCTTTTTCTATTTGGAAAAACCAGGATTTCCCTTGTTGTTGTGCATTTTTGTAAAAGTGAAGAAGGTTGATTTTAATTAATTTCTTATCCGTGACAGAGCAACAACAAAGTTTTAAAAAAATAGAAACAAAAAGGAAGCTTATACTTAACATCAGAAAGAAATTTCTAGGGTACATAATGAGGAAACAGGGTTTGGAAAATTTGATACTCAGTGGATAGATTGAAGGCAGGAGGGACCCAGGAAAACAACACAACTTATTTAGTGAGTTTGAGTGGAATGGATGGGGAAACAAGGTTTAGGAGATAATTAAAATTTATTAAGAACTATAAAGAGTAGGATATTTTGGAGAGTCATGATCGCCTACGTCCTGAAGTGATACAGCACATAGAAATCATATCCAATGACTCTGTTGTGTTGCTTCGTTTTGGTATAATTAGAAGATAACACAAACTTGAATTAATGATGTTTATTTTTGGTATAAAACTTTAGGTTTTTACATCAAGTTACAACCTTTAAATTTTGTGTGGATACAGGAGCAGACTAGCTAAATTCTCTTCACTGTGGGATGATAGTAGTAAATGAGCCTATCCCTTCTGGACTCTAGTCGTCAACTGACTAGCGTCTTTCCCTTTTCAAATCTCCTACACAAAACTACTGTCCTTAACTCCTACTTCTTACTCCCCCTCTTACTCTTACCAAAAGAAACGGTTCCTTATTTTGCCGCCCAATTTTGAATTCTTGGCGTCAGTATGTCTATTTTTTCTATTTTTAGAACACTCGCCATTTTATAAACCATAACAACTCAATTATACTTTTTTTTCAATCATTTCACACCAAGCAAGGCATTCCACTGCCACTATTGCGCAGGGGGTTACATAGGGGAAGTTGATGAAAAAGAGTGGTTAGATAAAGGAAATGTCAGAAGGAGGGTGATAGATGGGTAAGGATGTAGATGGGAAGAGTGTTTGAGAGAATGAATGCGAATTAGTGTGTTAGGAGGTGTCTATTGACCTTACATTTAAACTCCTGGAGATTGTAGCTGTCGTGGAAGCAAGTATGTGGAGGGAATTCCACAGGCGGGAAGTGCGAGAAAAGAAGCTGTTGGAGTAGAAATTGCGGTTACATTTTACCGGTTTCACTGTAAAAAGGTGGGACCTAGTTGCTAATTTAATATCTCGTGCAAATTCGTACCTAGGGGGCAGCAGTGATCTAAGTTCATTGGAGCAGAATCCGTGAAAGTATTTATAGAAGAGGCACAGGGAAGCCACATCACGCCGGTGAGAGAATGTCTGCAGCCGGTCTGCGAAGTCGGTATCGATCACAGTACAGATTCTTCGTTGTATTTTGTCAAGAACCCCGAGGAGATGAAGGGGCACCCGACCAGATGTGTCAGCAGTATTCAATACACGGGCGGATGGTAGATACTGTTCCTAATATGAAACACGTACATACTACTATCGTCAGAACAACACACTCTCTTTCAGAAATCTTTATCTTATTCCCCATATTATTTACTTACAAATATGTACAGAACAGAGGAGGGGGATAAAAATGATACACGATTTTTATTTACATAATAAAAATAAAACTCTATTATAAGGATGAACCATATTCGAAGAAAAGAGTGTTAGTACGGGACCATTACCATAGCTAATGAACGAAAAGAATGTTAGCTGGACGAAAAATTACGATGAGAAAGTGAAGAAAAATAAAATTTTAAAAATACGAAATGTTTCTCCACCTCACTCCAGAAAACTATGCCTTCTATCATCTACAAGTGGATATGCTGATTTTCTAAGCTCAATTTAGAATCTAGATGTGACACAAGGCCGAAAGTATTGGGCACCAGATAAACCTAAAAGGGGATGCGAGTGGGCAACGAAAAACGTAAAATGTGCATTTACCTTGGTACCAACAGTGGAACTGGGTGTGAGTTATCCCACTTGACTTTGGTAAAATCCCGTCGGTAGGAGGCGCTCCTTAAGCGTATAAAAAGGCGTGCATTTCTTCTCTCTAGTCTTTTTACAGCTGCGTCTGGGTAAAGTATCCCGTCCACTGGGGGTACGTTCATTTTCATAGTTTTTCTCTCTACTTTTTTAACATCTTACGCACACACCGAAACACATTCTTATTGCAGCTAGTTTCATTTGTTTCCTTTCGTCACTTATAATTCCTTGTGTTAATACAAGCATTGTCGTTTGTTTTACTTATGTTTACTTGCACTCACACTGAGTCCGCCAATATTGTTTACAGGATAAATTTCCCAAGAGCCCGTAAATACTAACTATCCAAATTGTTTCCCGCAACACTATGGTGACTAATATTTACCAAAATGTACTAGCATACTCTTAAGATGCATCATTTTATTGTGAATTGCCATCGAAGTGTTGTTTGGAAGAGATACCAAGAGGAAAAATGTTAAACGCGACAAGGGATAGAACAAGTGAAGTCCATGAACACCTATGTCCTGAAAGGGTATTGTACATAAAGAAGCCTAGTATCTCGCAAAATTGAATAAATGAGGAAGAGGGGTTTTGTAGACAAAGACTAGATCATTGTGGGTAACAAATGTCTATAGAAGTGGCAATTATTATTTTTTTTAATGTTAGACAGCCCTGCTTGTTTGCTTTGTGGTGATACCGAGCAAAGCGAGGGACCGGACGTTTGCCCACAAAGATTCAGAAAGCAAATGACCAAAATTAGTGTTTGCGCTTCTGGCTCCACGCAGAAGTTCCGGCGGTAAACCAAAAAATGAATAAATATCAAATCCCTTTTACGGACCTGTAGCGGAACTCTGGATCCCGATTAGTCATCAAATAGCAAAGTTTCCATAGCTAAAGAAAAAATCGTTTCTGATCCACCCCACGTGACTATTCAATATTTAAGGATGGTCTCTAACCGGTCACGGGCAGTTCAGAGGAGGCATTGGGAGTTAAGTAGGGCAACATAGAGCAGCTGAGGTATTATGGTGAACGTGGTAAGAATGGTAAGCAAAAATGTGGTATTATGGTGTAAGGTTTATTATAAGTGTGTCAGGGTCGACGAAAGTGAATAGCTAAGTTAAACTAGGACAGATGAAGACCATCCTTCCCCATCCCCAATTTCGGCCTTGTGCCACATTTTTTGTAAATTTACAAAAATAAATACGAGTTCAGAGGAGGTAAGTTGCTGACACACATCAAAGATGTAACTTTCAACTTCAATTGACCAGGACATTGTCCTCTCTCTTTCCCTATTTCAACAATTACTGCTACAAACATACTGTACGAACTCTAATCATTAACTTCTGAATGTTTCTAATTGTATGTTAACTCTTACCACTTGTTATTCCTTTTAATAAATTTTTATTTTAAATGTAAAATGTATATTTTATCATTTTCACTCTTCTGCACTAATTCTACATATTATAACCTGCCAATGAAAACCCTTCTAATGAATATCAACCCAACATAAAACTTGCAAACTGTAGGAAGTTCGGTTAAGTCTGACACAAGGCCGAACAAAAGAATCATTAACCAGCTCCCTACACTCCAGCTTGAGTAAGAGGATAGAGAAAAAAGAGTAACTTGAGAATCATTCTAAGTGCAACCAAGAATTGGTAGTGGAATTAAATTTTACAGTCCAAATATTATTTCTCTTATGTGGGGAGTACAAAATAAAATTTTTTCTTCACTGTTTGCGAATTAATGAGCCAGTGTGAGAATATTAACCAATGAAGTGCGATTTGCAGAAAAAAATTCAACTGTCAGTGACCAATATCGTGTTTTTTCCCGCCCAATAATGAGTTCGCGTTGGGAGCTGACCACGTGATCTGACTTGGTCAGCTCCCAACGGAAACACATTTTTGGGCGGGAAGAAACACACTACGGATCATTGAAAGTTGAAATGTTCTGCAAATCGCTCTTTCTTCATTGGTTAATTAACGTTTTCACACTGAATCAATCAACATTGAAGAAAAAATTAATTTTGTACTCACCACACTTACCTGTTTCTCTCACTGTAATTGGTGAGAGGATGTGCGTTGTGGCGCAGTGGATATCGGCTCGGAACGAGAAATCGGGGAACCGAGTTCGAATTCCAGTTGAATTCCTTGCATTCACTTACGCGCTTGGGAAAGGTATTAATCCGTCTCTTCCCTCCAGTTATGGGTTAAATAATAGGACAGATTGGGTTCTATAGCCTTGGTCGGCAACCAGACTACCGCAGAAAGCAATGGCAACCTACTGCGGGATAATCTTCTGCCCAGTCAGTCATGTCTCTTTCGAGACATGATCGCCCAAGCGTGTATCGCGCATGGCACTTAACTGACTGACTGAATTGGTGAGTATGAACACTTAATTTTCTGTTCATTTTATTTAAAGCAAATAATTAACTATTTAACATTATACCTACTGGTATTGTTATCTCCGCATTGTCTGACTCTGCTGTCTAGTTTTTTTTTTGTTGTTGTTTTGTTTTATGAGGGGATAGCAAATTACTATTTACTGGAAATAAATAATAAAGACACGACTGCTATTTTTCATAATGAAGGCCGTTATTTTGACTTCTGATACTCTGCATTACACACCGTGTATCTTGCTCTTTCCCTTTTTCTCTACCTTCATAACTGTCTTCACTCCTGTGTTCATATCCTTCTCTTGCCCATTCTTTCTCCCCCTGTAGCGTGTTTGACGAAAGAAAAACAATATTTTCTATCAATTTCGATCGTGTTAGAAAGAATTAAAAAAAATGCTTTGATCTATCCTCTTAATAACAACCATTTTGCCGATAAAACTTTGTTTTTATTTAGTTTGGGGCCTTTTTCCTTCATATTATGCAGTTGTTTTTCAGTTTTTTGCCGATTTATTAGAAGGACCTACTTTTCTACAAGTTCCATAAAAACGACAGACAATGTACTGCAGTTATAAAGGAAGCATCATTAATATTAAAAAAAAGTCAACACTCAATATCAACGATGAACAATAAGGCTGATCATGTTTTAAAATTTGTCTATAATTCTAGATAATCTAAATTTATTTATAAATGGAACTTTGTCTGTGTGTCTCCGTTACCTATAGACTCTGAAACGGCTGAACCGATTTTCTTAACAATTTACACAGTTGTACTATAAGCGTCTGCCAGTGTTCTTAGCTAGGTTTTGTGTCGAGGTACCCCCGATAAATATCGATAATCAAAAAATTCAGGTTATAGAAGGAGTGGTCTGATTTTAATCAAATTTGATACACTCATAGACAAAGACATAAGAAACGATATTCAGACGTTTCAAGGTTGCAGTTCTTACAATAGTGTAGAAAATCGATAATATATATATATATATATATATATAAAAGGCAAGATGTTTGTGTGTGTGTGTCTGTTTATATGTCCTTTATACAAATCCATAATTTTTATCCGATTCTCACCAAACTTCACACAAATATTTTTTAGGCTGAGTCTGAGCTCCAGGACCATGGATTAGTCTTAAAACTTTCATTACACCCAAGCAACGCCGGGCTATACTGCTAGTTCGTACATAAAACAGCCCGTGCATTCGGTTAAAAATGTAAAATCCTTGACAATGGCCAAAGTATAGCCAAAAGTGCAATTGGACAATTTCAACATAATTTACATCTAGAAAAAAATTATAAAAAATTAAGTAAAACTTAACCTTGTCAGTCGTTTTAAAGAAAACTTGCAATATACATGCACCAACAGCAGGCAATGTACTTTTCGTAAGTAGATATGAGCACGTCCACAGCAGTGAAACTTTTAATAAATTTTAAGAAGTTAACAATGAGTTGCTTGGCAATCTTATCAATACATTTTGGTTTTGTTCCCCGAAGGCCTTTACCCCTTCAAAGCTTTCAAAAACATTCCAATTTCCGTGCAAATGTATATACTGAACTCAAATCGGTAATTGTTTATTGAAGATACATACCTTCTTTTCATTTTATCGAGCAGAAAAATATGGAACTTCTTGTCGCTGTTTCTCACCCCGTAACCACGATTCAAAAATGTTATTCACTGCTGACTAAATTCACGCGTAGTTTTACGAATTTTCGTCCTTTTTTTATCCCTACGCGCAAAATGAGTTGCGAAACCGAACAATTCGCGGACTAATTGCCCAAATGGAGAAAATCGACCGAAAAAAAGAAACCTACGCTTCAATTCATTCAGCGGTGAATCAATGATGACAACGGTAGAAAGGGGTGATATATAGTCCGATGTATTTATGGTCGATACCATGAAAGTAAGGTAGGTTTCTTCAAGAAACAATTATCGATTTGAGTTCAGTATGTAGATTTGCACGGAATTAAAGATGTTTTAGAAAGTTTTGAAGGGGGTAAAGGCCTTCGGGGAGCAAAACAAAAATTTACCGTCTTATCTTTGCTTCCAATCATAATTTTTCGAAATCCACCATTTTACTTTTTGTTATTCGCTTGCTTCTTCACTCATTCGCTCTTCCTTTTCTCTCTCTCTCCCTCTCTTTACTCCGTTACTCCATTTTTCTCTCTCCTTTCTTTTTCACTTCACTTCCTCTTGAAGCAAAAGTTAACAGTATTGTCTAACAGCTTGATATTTCCCTGTGGATACTATGGATTTTTCAAGTACTTGACTAATTGTATTATAACAGGCTATTAGCACAAGGATATAGAAACTAAGATCTTTACTATGTTCTGTCGCTAATTCACACACATATTCTTTTGTCATTATTTATCATGGCATGCAACTAAGCACTTTTTTCTCTCTCCACTGTCTGTAAAAACCCGTAATTCTAGTGACAATGCAAATGGCACAAACGGTAGAATCAAGAAAAGTGGCTTCAATACCACGGCTAATAATGGCCATCAAAGAAGAAACGGCCATATTTTTTTTGTTTTATCTTTCTTAACCTGTGGCTATTGGTTTGGCGTATCTGTCTTTCTCTTTCTAGACATTCAGAATACAACTAACTTAAAGCTTCCTGAAGGATTCCTCATTCAGTCAACTTTCTTCCATAGTTCAAAAAGTATTTTTTTCTATAGTCTCTTTTTCTAATTCGACATCCTCCTTGACTTTCTCAAGAAAATGACTTCTCAAAAATGACTTCTCAAAAATGTCTTCTCTCCAACTTCATTTTTTTTATATTTTTAGCATTTTTCTAAAGAGTATAGCTTCTCTTTGTAGATCTGTTCATATATAAGCATGGATAGATTTTTTTTTTTTATGCATTAAGAAATATTCATGGAAGTAAAAATAAGTCAAATTCATTTTAGCATGATTTTATTATTGTTCCACTTGATGTATGTATTCTGTAGATTTAAAATCTAAATCAAAATAATTTGAAATAATGAAAATCTAGAACTTTTACAGTAATTCCAGAACTTTTCGATGTTCTGTGAAAAAGAAAATTCTAAATGTGGAAAGAACCATAAATATCTTCAAACTGTCTTTTAGAAATCTTTTAGAAATAATTTCGTATTCGGTTATTAACTGCAGTTCTTTACAACACTCAGCAAAATTCCGTTTTACTTGCCAGGTCCCAGGATTATATATATCTGTTGTGGGATTACCTTCTTGTTTGCCAAATGATTTCTACTAATGACTATTAAATGGCATTAACAACAGCAGTATATAACTAAAGGGACTAAAAGTCTTATGTTATTTATTCACAGTATGTTTGCTCCTGTTGCTCCTGGCAACCCCCGTTCCGTCATCCACCTGATCAGACCCTGCAAATATGTTATCCGCTGCCTTCCTCTGTCTCTCCTTCCTTCTATCTGTCCAGTCAGTATCAGGTTCTCCAGGCTCTCCTTCCTCATTGCATGTCCCAGGAACTTCAGTTGTCTCTTCCTGATGCTCAGCATCAATTTCCTTTTGTTGACATTCTTTCTAACACCTCGTCGTTGCTTGTATGCTCAGTCCACGATATCCGTAGCATCCTTCTGTAGAACCACATTTCGGCCGCTTCCAGTTTTGTCCTCATTTTCGATGATATTGTCCAGCATTCACAGCCGTATTGAAGAACTGACATCACGTAGCAGTCTAGCACTCTTTTCTTCGTTTCTATTGAGATCTTCCTGTGTGTTAGTATTTTGCTCATCTTCTGGAACGCATCCTTTGCCATGCCAATTCGCCTTCGGATCTCCGTGTCGCACTTTCCATCTCCTGTTAGAACACTTCCTAGGTACTTAAATTCTTGGACTTGTTTGATTCTGTTATCCCCCACCTCTATTTGGCATTTTGGGTTAGGGACTAAAAGTCTTATGTTATTTATTCACAGGATACCTTTGAGATAGGACGTGTCTAGTTTTCTCTTCCAAGGGCCTATTTTGTCACCAGTAAATCTCCTTGCATAAACAGAATACAGTGCCTTAACTCACTTGACTACACACAGGAAAATCTAGCAATTCTACGAAACGAACAAAGAATTCTGAAATATGTGTCTCTCACAATCCTCCATAAAGTTTAGCACGCACGCGTAAAATTTCTACATGCACACCTTAGTTGAGCTACTTTTTTATTCTATTTAGTTTGCTTAGGTAATAAAATGTTAAGTGCACATACACTTTCTTGGACGGACCTGTACGACCGGCACCCCCACCACTGTAACTTTTGCTTTTTATTTTTATTTTTTTTCCAAAACTTAAGTTCTTCCAGTGGCAACTTATTTTCCAGAAACCCCAAGAATGGTTTTTACTCGACCCCAAAGCGAGTGTTTCTAATATGGGGGATCGATTTATAGAACGTTGTATGAGAAACTGAGCACCCCCTAAAAATCTTTAAATTTTGCATTTTTTTCCAATTTCTTTTGCTAATCTGAAAGTTTAGGGTCTAATCGATAAGAATACACTGAAAAAAGTAAAAAAAAAATGAAAAGCAAAAAAATTACAGGGGGTGCTGGTGGTACAGGTCGGCCCTTGTATATTAATTTTAAGAAAATTTTGAGAAAACATGCTTACGTTCATATCACATTGAAACGTATGTATGATCTCCGAAGTTAAGCAACGTTTACCCTGGTCAGTACCTAGATGTGTGACCAGTTGGGAATACCAGTTGCTCTAATGGATAACTTAATTCAAAAGGTAACTTCTTGAAAGGTATTAATCCACCTCTTCTCTTTAGATGTTTAGATACATGGCTTTAAATAACCCTGGAAATGGTCAATCCGTGAAGAAAAAGAATCAATCGAGAAAGCTCTAATAAACACTGACCTGTTTGCTGGGTGGAAACTGGGCATTTTTTAATAAAATAAGAAATAAGCGAGATATCTTTGAACATAGCGGAATGAGAACAATCTATCCCCGTAGCTAAAAGAAACGGTTCAGTTTGAAATTTCTTTATGGTTTCCCAGATAAGTTATCACTTGGAAGGCACAACGGCCGAAACATTGTGATAAAGACGGGGACAACAGTTCACGTGTAAATAAATACTAATCTATCGTAAAAGGTTTGCAACATTTCTGTGACGTGACTTATTAACTGCAAAATTCTTAGCCATATGCAAAGTCTTTAAAACAGCTTTGTTCAACAATGGGTGTATAGGATACAAAATCCTACATTTTACAGCGAATAGCTGAAGCCGAAAAAGTAGAAAACGCGCACACATAAAATCAGATCAGAATCACTAAAACAAATGTCGGTACAAAATACTAAAACGATCCAAAATAAATTAAATGATTCTGGTTGCTGATTGGACAAAAAACAAATTGAACATTCAAAGATCAGTGTCTATAGTTCTTGGTGCCCTAAAAAACCCCATAGATTTGCATAAATATACATTTAATCCATCTTCGAAAGTTCACGACAGAAAAACGCGAACCCAGCCGAAAACAAACAAAAGCTGATAGATTTTCTAATCAAGAAGTCTTCAAAATGATGCATGGTTTGGTAGATATTGACTGTAGCAAGAACGTTTCATTGAATCTGTGGTGATACCGAGCAAAGCTAGGGACCGGATGTTTGTCCTCAGAGGACCAGAAAGCAAATGACCAAAAGTGGTCTTTGCGCACCCGGCTCCATGCATATGTTCCGGCAGAAAACCCAAAATTAATAAATATCAAATTCCTGTTCGCGAGCCTACGCGAATTTTATTTATCATCCAATGGGAAGCCCAGAATTAAATACGGGTGTATTCCCAAATGACCTGCTGGGACCCACAAAAACGAAATAAAAAGCCGACATCACCAGTTGAGAAAGTACCAGCATAATTAGCACATCCCATGACCTCGTCAAGCAATCTACTATGCCCGCCTCCTTTCCCTCTCATCTTCTTCGCTGTCCCTGATCTACTTACCCGATCAACGGATCGGAAAACATCGAAGACATTCCTAACTGACAAACACTCCCACATACTTACCCATAAACTCTCTTTCGGCATTTACTGCTATGAACATTTTAACGTCCTTTGAACTCATCCAAAAGACATTACTTTATTTGTGAAAAAAACCTTGATATCTGTGTATATATAAAATGTTGTCTCTATACTCAATTTGATTTTCTTGTTTTATAACCCCTTTTATAACTTATAGTGGGCTATTTACTAACGAGGCCAAATTCAGTTAATCTGTTTCAACACACAAATACGCTCCACTATAACGAAAAACCCACCATAAATCAAAATAATCGTTCTTCTAGAAGCCAGTCTTTGAAACTAACTGGTAGGTGACTAAGTAATTACGAGCCAAGTGATTAAAGAATGGAATATGCTCTGCTGTGTTGTTTCGCTGTCTTAGGCTGTCAATGAGCTCAAACGTCCAATTAACAAAGTAATGAAAAAAAGGAAAGTTTCCTCAGGGCAAGCAGTCTTCCATTCCCAGTGGTGAATTTCACTGTATACTTTTTTACAAGACTATTATCTAGTTTGATTGCAATGTTTTTTATTGCAGAATTTGGATGTAAATTAAAGTTAAATAACTAGTAAAATATTAGTGTTTGAAAATGTCACTAATTTCTTGCATTCATTTGCCTATTTTGAGATACATATCTTTGTTCAAATATACAGGGTGATGCAAGAGTAGGTATCAGTCAGTCAGTTAAGTGCCATACGTGATACACGGTTGGGCGATCATGTCTCTTTCGAGACTTTACTGACTGAGAAGATTATTATCCTGCAGTAGGTTGCCATTACTTTCTGTAGAACCCGATTTGTCCTGTTATTTAACCCATAACTGGAAGAAAGAGAGGGATTAATACCTTTTCCAAGGGTATTTGCGCGTAAGTGAATGCAAGGAATTCAACTGGAATTTGAACTCGGTATCCACTGCACCACAACGCACATCCCCAAGAGTAGGTATATAGTAGATAAAAAAAAACGTGTATAAAACGTATTGATTATACTAATATATCAATAGTATAATATTTATTGTATACCTACTTTTGCAAACCTGTATTAGTTGACATATTTGCTACACACTGCCTTTACCTCATAGACAATTCTGTTTTGGTTGTGAATAACGAACAGATATCGGACGAGGTTTGATCTTACCGAGAAAATACACAAAGAAAAAGACACTCTCCAATAAATGTTTAACGCCTGCTTCAGTGAAATGGATAAAACCTTTCAGCTTGGAATCTTTTTCTGCTATCTGACTATAAATAACGACTTGCATTCAAATTTATAATTTGTTATTGCAATATTTTAAGTTAAGTTCAGATATTTAACGATGCAATCGGGAAATTTCCATGCGTATTTTATAGTCGTGGAACTCACAAGGAGGTTATTCCATCATTAACTTAAGAATTATAATTAATCAGAAACTTCAAGTAGGAAAACCGTAAAATGTTCGCAGGTGCTACAAGTAATTATGCAGAGTGGAGACCTAATTCAAATACACAACTCCTGTGAATGTTGATGGGCCTCTGTAGTCCTCTCCATCTTAATGGATTTTGTAAGTTTTAATGAAGCACACTATTGAAATGCATGCCCATGTCTTCTCAGAAATAGAAATGCCATAATTTTCAGGCACTGCATTAATGTCCACCATTTCCTCTTTTTCTGTCTGCTGAAAGCGATCTCAACTGATTATGACAATCTGCTTCTCAATTCTTTTCAAACAGCACTTCAGCATCAACTTGCTTGTTTATTTCATTTTGTCTTATTACTTTAGGGTTCACCAGTACTTGACAGGACACTTTCCTCGGGTTATCCACCATTTTGAAAGAGCCATTCACAAAAATGAATAAAAAAATATATAAGATTTAAAATATTCTTTGGTTTTCTTTGGAAGTCCTTAAAATTTCTCGTTCCTTTTCTTGTCTCCATCTTTTTATCTTTCATTTATTTTCTCTTCCACACTTTTGTTATCTATCCATTTTTCTTTCTACCTTGTATCACATTTTCTCTTGTTTCATTCTCCATCTTTTCTTTTTTTCACTGATCTTTTCATTTGGTTTTAAACAATGTTTTGATAAATTATTCAA
This sequence comes from Ascarosepion bandense, assembly GCA_037127315.1. Taxonomy (NCBI): domain Eukaryota; kingdom Metazoa; phylum Mollusca; class Cephalopoda; order Sepiida; family Sepiidae; genus Ascarosepion; species Ascarosepion bandense. The sequence goes on from JBBBDQ010001362.1 coordinate 5,962,118, forward strand.
CATTCCGCGAACTGCCCATTACAACCAACACTATTTTCATCTTTGATAATGGCTGATGTAAGCCGAAAGCTCAGAAAGGATTAAATAAAAACATGTATCAATATTGTGATTTTCTTTCCTTTCAACGATAATGCTATTAAGCTTATCAGACGATATGAAAAAAAATTACATAAAATAAATCGACAAAACTTCTCAATATTATTTCAAGAAACAAGAATATATATATATATATATATATATATATACACACACACACTTAGCAATCTTTATTTCAAACATTTTTCATGGAATATGGCCGACAAGGAAAATTTAATTAATTTTTTAAAAGTTTTTCCAGCATCTTAACATTTTTCCATTTTTAAGAGATAAAGAATATAAAAATCGCCCATAATTTTTATCGTACCAAGCACTTTCGGCAATTTCTTTAGCCATTTTCAAGATTTTTGTGTCTCTGTTAATATTTTCCCTCTTGTTTTGACTGTTATGTAGTATTTTGTTTTATTACTTTGTTTTAATCTTAATATAAAACTAAAACCAACAGTACGAACTCTTCTCTTTTAACCCATGATAGACAACGGCCGGAAATATATTAAAAAAAAAAAAAACAGTGTAAATAAACTTAAATAGTGCACACCAAAATTCATCTTCCCAAAGAATATTTTAGAGAGAACTAAAGCATAAAACAAATATTAGTCAACAATAATTTCCCCAGTTACATCACCGATAAAAATTAAAGTTTTCTTACAAAAAAAATAGACGACACCAATAATAAAAATACTACACAACAAAACATTAACATATTTTACTGCAACCAGATACACAATTATAATCAGGACGAATGCGAGATACAAAGAAGTATTGTAGCGGATAAGAAATTAATTAAAATCAACCTTCTTCACTTTTACAAACATTCACAATGGCGTGTGAAAAATCATATTCTTAATCCTGATTGTTAACAAATCGAGAAATTCAAAATACGTCAGAGAAACGGTTTTTCCACAGCTAAAAAAAAAAAAATCATTCTGGGAGCCACCCCACGTGACTGGATTCAATATTTAAGAATGGCATCTAACCGGTCACGGTGGTCACTCAGAGGAGGCGGTTTGCTGACGCACATCTAAAATGTAACCAACTTCAAATCGACCCCGAGATAAGGTCAGGTCGCCCCACTTTCAACAATTACTACTATGAACATTTTGTACGAACTCTACCCTTAACTTCATATTAAGGTTTCTAATAGAACATTATCTTCTACAACTCATGTTATTCTTTCCTTATAATAAATTTCCATTTTAACATTCAAAATGTATATTTCATTATTCCACTCTTCTACACTAATCCACACAAACTGACAACCAACATTCTGATGATAATTCTGCATAAAACTTGTAAGCTGTAGGGAGTTCGGTTATGTCTGACACAAGGCCAAATCAAAGAAACCTTAACCAGCTCCCTACGCTACACTGGTGACTTCCGATGTACAAAGAACACGCACTCCTACGTCCACACTGGTGACTCCCGACATTCAAGGAACACGCACACCCACGCTACAGTATTAAACACTATATTTCTGCTGTAATTCTATATAACCAAAAATGGTGTCGCGTACAGATCCTATATCTTGTGACAACTCAAACGAAAAAAGTAAATTTGCACATCCGCAAAATTGGATCAAAACGACTAAACACATTTTAGAAAAACCCAGACCAAGGCAAAGTTCACAAGTCAGTGTGAAATTTAAGATTCTAGATTCTAATTGGATAGGAAATAGCAAATTGATCTATGATAACAGTCAATTTTTCTTAACATCTAGAAAATGGGTATGCTGTTTGGAGCTAATCACATGACTAAAATCCTCTACTTATTCACGTGTATTGACCGGTCAAATCAGTTCGACATGGGAGTGAATCTGAAGGATTTCTATACAATGTAAGGAATAAATTTCAAGAAGCCCACCTGGACGTAAGGGCGCATCACGTATTCGTTGTACCTCTCTTTCCAATTTTCCTTTCATTGTTTTCACCCACACACCGTCAAAGAAAACAACAAGATACTTCAACTGACTTTGATAAGTTCAATCTTCTCTATTGCCTGATTTTCCTTTTCACTTTTTCTCTGGCCATAAAAAGGAAAAGAACACAGACTTTTATTAGCAACCTTTTTAATCTTTTTACATACACACATTCTGCTACTATCAGCTATGAACTCTGAATTTCTGTAGAACATTTAAATACTTACATTTCTCTTTGAACAATTAACTACATGCATTTTCTCTATGAAAATTTTATTTTACTTCTTACAATATTGCTATTCTGTTAATAAAAAATTTACTTTAATGTACAAACAAAACACATTTATTCTTCCAACCATTCTTTCAACCTTCTGATATTTCAACTTGTGGAGACTTTGGTTGTGTAGGCACAAGGCCAATTTGACAAGTCAAATCACTGAGGCCTCTTCAATGTGGCCAGTAATCAAAATAACCCCATTAAATCTAAACTAGTGATAACCAATATAGTGTATGAAATTCAATGACTGTGTTTCTTGTCACAAATCAATTACCTATATTGGACACACTACTACTTCTTTCAGTAGACGTCTTACATGTCACTTATCAAACCAAAGTACCATAAAAAATTAACCTATAATTTACAAGAACCTTTAAGGAAAATATTTCTCTCCTACCATTAACCTTACATTATTTAATAATGTAAATAAAGTATATTGAAAGTTTGTCAAAATAGAAAGATACTCATGCAATTTCCAGGTGCATAAGAGCTTGGAATGAACACTTTTTTTCAAAAACAAAACAAAAATTATTATGTAACAATCAAAACATGAGGTAAAAGGAACAGCAGACATAGACATCCTTATAAATAGCTATAAAAGTGGCCGAAATTATAGACAATTTTTATATTCCTTATTTCCAACAAAACGAAAAAAAATTGCAGTGCTGGTAAGACTTTAAAAATTAAATCTTCCTTGTTGACCATATTCATTGAAGGGTGTGTGTATGTCTCCCTCCATCTATCTAGCTTTTGCTCTGTTCGTTAATATTTTCTTATGTTTTCTCTTTTTTTTTCTCACTATCATATTTATCATATTTTTCATCTCACATTTATTCTTCCCTTTTATCCCTATACTTCAGTCTTGCTAAAACCACTAGTCCCCGTTTGTTCACTGAAGTAGTGTCAAACCGAAGTTGTATTTACATGAGGGACCACTTGGGAACCCTGGCTACTGGAATCAACTTGCTACAAATTGAAATGTTTTGTCTTTAACCACCACAAAGGGTTGATAAGGTGTTAAAAAGAAAAAAACAATCAACTGTCATTCTCTATTTTATTTTTTTTTTTTTACTTTTCACATTTTGTCTCTGATTCTAACAATTTCTGGCCTTCAGTATTTATAATGTATTTCTCAACATTTTTTATTCTTTGTACTCTCTTTTATCATATTTATCTCTAACATCTTTCTTATCTTTCTCTCTTTAGCCATTCTTCTCTTTGTCTCGCTGTCTTTCGCCTCTTTTCCATTTTGCTCTCTTTAGCCTCTTTTCCATTTTGCTCTCTTTAGCCTCTTTTCCATTTTGCTCTCTTTAGCCTCTTTTCCATTTTGCTCTCTTTAGCCTCTTTTCCATTTTGCTCTCTTTAGCCTCTTTTCCATTTTGCTCTCTTTAGCCTCTTTTCCATTTTGCTCTCTTTAGCCTCTTTTCCATTTTGCTCTCTTTAGCCTCTTTTCTATTTTGCTCTCTTTAGCCTCTTTTCTATTTTGCTCTCTTTAGCCTCTTTTCCATTTTGCTCTCTTTAGCCTCTTTTCTATTTTGCTCTCTTTAGCCTCTTTTCCATTTTGCTCTCTTTAGCCTCTTTTCCATTTTGCTCTCTTTAGCCTCTTTTCTATTTTGCTCTCTTTAGCCTCTTTTCCATTTTGCTCTCTTTAGCCTCTTTTCCATTTTGCTCTCTTTAGCCTCTTTTCCATTTTGCTCTCTTTAGCCTCTTTTCCATTTTGCTCTCTTTAGCCTCTTTTCCATTTTGCTCTCTTTAGCCTCTTTTCCATTTTGCTCTCTTTAGCCTCTTTTCCATTTTGCTCTCTTTAGCCTCTTTTCTATTTTGCTCTCTTTAGCCTCTTTTCCATTTTGCTCTCTTTAGCCTCTTTTCCATTTTGCTCTCTTTAGCCTCTTTTCCATTTTGCTCTCTTTAGCCTCTTTTCCATTTTGCTCTCTTTAGCCTCTTTTCTATTTTGCTCTCTTTAGCCTCTTTTCTATTTTGCTCTCTTTAGCCTCTTTTCTATTTTGCTCTCTTTAGCCTCTTTTCCATTTTGCTCTCTTTAGCCTCTTTTCCATTTTGCTCTCTTTAGCCTCTTTTCCATTTTGCTCTCTTTAGCCTCTTTTCCATTTTGCTCTCTTTAGCCTCTTTTCCATTTTGCTCTCTTTAGCCTCTTTTCCATTTTGCTCTCTTTAGCCTCTTTTCCATTTTGCTCTCTTTAGCCTCTTTTCCATTTTGCTCTCTTTAGCCTCTTTTCCATTTTGCTCTCTTTAGCCTCTTTTCCATTTTGCTCTCTTTAGCCTCTTTTCCATTTTGCTCTCTTTAGCCTCTTTTCCATTTTGCTCTCTTTAGCCTCTTTTCCATTTTTTCTCTCTTTAGCCTCTTTTCCATTTTTTCTCTCTCTCTCACTCTAGCCTCTTTTCCATTTTTTCTCTCTCTCTCTCACTCTAGCCTCTTTTCCATTTTTCTCTCTCTCTCTCGCCCCTTTTCCATTTTTTCTCTCTCTCTAGCCCCTTTTCCATTTTTTCTCTCTCTCTAGCCTCTTTTCCATTTTTTTCTCTCTCTATTCTTCTTTCTCTCTATTCTTCTTTCTCTCTCTTTCTTTCTCTAACCCTCTCTCTATTCTTCTTTCTCTCTCTATCTCTCTTTTTCTCTAACCCTCTGTCTATTCTTCTTTCTCTCTCTATCTCTCTTTTTCTCTAGGCCTCTGTCTATTCTTCTTTCTCTCTCTATCTCTCTTTTTCTCTAGGCCTCTGTCTATTCTCCTCTCTCTCTCTCTTTAGCCCTCTGTCTATTCTTTTTTCTCTCTCTTTTTCTATAGCCCTCTGTCTATTCTTTTTTTCTCTCTCTCTCTTTCTATAGCCCTCTGTCTATTCTTTTTTCTCTTTTTTCTATAGCCCTTTATTTTTTTTCTCTCTCTCTAGACCTCTGTCTTTTCTTCTCTCTCTCTCTAGCCCCCTGTTTATTCTTCTCTCTATCTCTCTTTTTCTCTAGCTCTCTGTCTTTTCTTCTTTCTTGCTCTCTTTCTCTAGCCCACTGTCTGTTCTTCTCCATCTCTATTTTTCTCTAGCCCTCTGTCTATTCTTCTTTCCCTCTCTCTCTTTTTCTAGCCCTCTATCTATTCTTCTTTCTCTCTCTCTCTAGCCCTCTGTCTATTCTGTTTTTTCTCTCTCTCTAGCCCTGTGTCTATTCTGTTTTCTCTCTCTCTAGCCCTGTGTCTATTCTGTTTTCTCTCTCTTCTCTAGCCCTCTATCTATTCTTCTCTCTCTCTCTAGCCCTCTATCTATTCTTCTCTCTCTCTCTAGCCCTCTGTCTATTCTTCTCTCTCTCTCTAGCCCTCTGTCTATTCTTCTCTCTCTCTCTCTATCTCTCTGTCTATTCTTCTCTTTATTTCTCTCCATCATCCATTTTTCTTGCCTTTTGTTCACATTATTTTCTGGTCCATTTACCCATTATTCCCTGAGTATCAACTTTTACATTAACAGATTTTTCCCTAGACAAGAGCCACTGACAATCTTCCTAAAGGCTTCTTAAGGACAAAAGGGATATACTCCCTCGACTTGGCTGTTAGCCAAAGACTTTGTTTTAGTTTGATTTTAGCTCCCTGTCTTCAAGCAAACCAATTTGTTAATGACTCCCTAAAATACTATTTGCAATAATAAAACAAAGAATTCCTGTTTTAAACCCATTTAATAGAACACACAATCAATGCTGGGGTGAAAAATGCATTTGCAATATTTGTGTCTTAATTCTGTAAAGAGGTAGCTAAAAAAAAAAAAGTCCAGAAACTCATCAAATGAGATGCTGCAAACTGGGTGGTTTTATAAAAGAAACATTTAAAATATCAAGTGAATAAGCTCTTGATTTGCAGAATCTGGAATTTCTTTAATTTATATAATCCTGGCATCAGTTGAAACAGATACATTCCCCTTGTCAAAACTATCATTTCGGAAAGTGAAATGTTCAGTAATATATTTTAGAAAAAAATTCAAATTTTCACCTGCAATAAAGAAAAGTATGAATTTTCAGCAAACGTTACAATATATAGAAATCACCAAAAATAGATGTTAAATTGACCTATTTAAATTCAAATTGCTATTTCCATAATATGAAATTTGCAACATTTAATTTTCATTAACATATACAGAATGCGATGGGTAAATTATCGCCATCTTATTTCCAATTTTGTGCCTGTGCATTGTTTCTGCTTTTGTCGACTGCATAGTATAGTAGGATCAGTTGGGCACCACCTGTGAGAAAAAGAGCACCATGACTGTGTGACCATGCATTTTATATAATATAATGCATGGCTACACAGTTTTTTTCTTAGTGCACTACTAATCATGAAGTTGTTTCTAAATATTCACCTATTTAAGTCTTGATCAGGTTCGTTTCTGCTTGATTCTTAAGAGAATTCATGCTTTCAGCAAGATTTATTATATGAAGAAGTATAGAGAGACTGGAGGTGGAACAATGATTGCCAGCACGGAAAATCAAATTGACAAATTTCTGTTGAAGGTGCTTATATTCACTTAGCAATGAATGCCTGTGTGGAGATGGCATGACCTGGACTCTCCTGTCAATTTTGACATCTGAAGGCTCAGCAGCTAAGTTTTAGAACTGAACCACCAGTTAATTTGGCTATAATAATGAAGACTGTACAGAGCCAGCCATGTTTCTCAGATGACATGAGCAGAGAAATGATGCACAAACAGCCTGCATGTTTGATTTCAGGGTACTTTTAGTTTTGTGTTTTTTTTTTTTTAATCATTTTACCTCAAGCAAGACAGAAATGCTGCTTGTATGCAGGGGGATTAAGGATGAATGAGATTAAAGAAGACAGAAGATGGTGATGTTGCATTGAAACTTTTGAAGATTTTAGTTATTAGTGAAGTAAATGATAAGCTAGTTCCAGAGGTGGAAAGTGCAAGAAAAGAAACCAAGTTTAATTTTTCCTTTTTGATATTTTTGAATGAGCTTGGTGCCATACATGAGAACCGTAAGATGATCTTGATCTGACGAGGTTATTTAAGGACATGACAAAAGTTATGGGGAACCTTTCCTGAGGTTATAATTCACTAAACTTTAATGTTAGTCTGTTTTGTTGTTTTTTGTTTGTTTTTTGTTTGTTTACTGGTTGTTTTTATTTATTTGTTTTTGCTTTTTTTTGTTTTCCATCTTGGAATCTTTCAGATGCATCTTTGAATAGTAACTTAGTTTTTTATGTGCCTTTGTCATAAGTGATTATAACTCTCTCATACAGTCCCTCCTTCATGGCTCATAATAATGTTTGTTTTTTTGCTGTTCTTTCAACTCCAGTCTGTTATGCATTTACAAAAGCCCTGTTAGGTATGTTGCTCACTGCTTATCACTACTGCTCTTGCCTTCATATGCCCTGTGAGTACAAAATTTCCCAAGCCTAATTTCATCATGTGTCCTAGAAACTTCATTGATTTTAAGTAAAAGCATCATTTTTGTTTCTATTTTCTTTAAACTTCCTCATTACTCACATATTCCATGGTATTCTAATTATCCTTCCATAAAACCATATTACTTACCTGAAGTCTTGTTTACCTCTGTGGTATAGTAGGACATGTTGATTTTGGAACAATGGTATTGCACTTAATTTGGAAGTTGGAGTTTGCTAAATAAGCACATGGAATTACCTTCTTACAAATCATAACCTTTTTTAGGGGAACAAATTTAAAGATAAAGTTTAGGTTCAAAATTAGAGCATTGCAATATCATTCCAGTAAAAGCTTTATAGAGCAACCTTATATTATTTATAATTTACTGATGTTTTACAAATTGTATATAGAGAAGAAGCATGGCACAAGGACATTACTAAATCAGTGTACCATCAAATAATACTATTTACTTCAAAGTAAAATTATACTAAAATTTACTTGTAGAAAATTAATTATTTTGTTTGTGGTGATTCATAATTAGAAGTTTGGTTTTTCAATATATTTTTCCTTCAATGTATCTAATACAAAAATATCAAGTTTATTTGAATTTATTCTGGAAATAGTAAAATTTTGAAGTCAGTTTGTAAGTAAAAACCTGTGGAAATTATGTATTTCTGCACATTTTTCATATATTTAAAACTAAATGCTCAACAGTTGGTAAAAACTATGAATCTAATCTTTGGTGTCAGTACTTAGAGCAAATTCCAACTTTCACATTAAATGTAATGTTATTTTCTGAAAGAAAGTGAAAAATCAATCTGCCCTATTTAATAGCTGTCCAGCAATCTTTTTTATAATGAACTAGCAGTATAGTCCAGTGTTGCTTGGGTGTAATGGATGCTTTAAAATTAATCCATGATCCTGGAGCTCAGACTCAGTCTAAAGAATATTTGTGTGAAGTTTGGTGAGAATCGGATAAAAATTGTGGATTTGTATAAAGGACATACAGATAAACAGACACACACACAAATATCTTGCCTTATATGAATATATATATATATATATATATATATATTAATCGATTTTCTGCACTATTGTAAAAACTGCAACATTGAAACTTTTGAATATCGTTTCTTATGTCTTTGTCTATGAGCATATCAAATTTGATTAAAATTGGACCACTCCTTCTATAACCTGATTTTATTGATTTTCGATATTTATCGGGGGTACCTCAACACTAAAATCTAGCTAAGAACACTCGCAGACATTTATAGTACAACTGTGTAAATTTTCAAGAAAATCGGTTCAGCCATTTCGGAGTCTATAGGTTACGGACACATACATATACACACACACACACACAGACAAAGTTCCATTTATAAATAAGTATAGATATAGATTTACATTTCTGAATTTGTTTTATGTTTTGGAAGTCGTCTGTTGCTATTTCTATTTGCATTCAGATTTCAGTGTCATATTTCCGAGTCTCAGTTTAAAAAAAACACCTCCCTAATTTTTTATTTTACCAGAATTTCAAGAAAAAATACATATTTAAACACTCTTTTCTAATTAATCTTTTTACAGTTATGTAGCCCCCTGCACATCAGTGGCATTTTCGCCTTGCTCGGGGTGAAATGATTAAAAAAAAATATATATATGCCTTTTTGCTCTGCTTCACCCAAATTCTTCTATTTTGGTAAATAGTGATTAAATATTAAATAGATGCCAAACTTGTTGAATATTTGGCAGTAGGCATTTTTTGTTCTTATGAAATGGCATCGTCAGATCTGTTAGAAATTTACAAGTGACAGGGATATTGTTTTTTTAAGTCCCCTTTCAAGGTTGAGTATGTTTGCATATAAAATTTTATAAATATTTAATGCTGCTTCCCTTCATAGATTTCATTTCTTTATCAGTTAACTGACATTACTTTTTGGGAAAGACAGTTGAGTATTTTCCTGTAGCCTTTTCCAAGGCAGTTGGTAAGCTATTAGTTTGAAAGTGAATGCAATAACCTGGGACTTGATCTTTGCTTAGTGATTCTACTTTCTTTGCTGATAACTATTCTGCTACAAGCACATCAGTATTGAAACTTTAAAATTTCACTCCAAGCAAAGAAATAAAGCCACTAAGATTCAACGTGTTACTGAGAGGTGAAAGAGACTGAGAAAACATTGTGAAAAAAGATAAACGACCAAGTACTGCTGCCATTTATGGTCAGGTGCCCCTGCCGTTCTCCTCAGTGTTCTTGACAAGCTCCAAAGGAGAGTCTGTAATGTGATAGGTACTGATCTGGCGACTCGTCTGCAGCCACTTCCCCATCGTCAAAATGTGGCCTCCCTTTGTCTCTTCTATAAATACTTTCATGGCTTCTGCTCGGACGAGCTTAAGTCACTGATGCCTCCTCAAAAGGTGTTTACCCGTGCAACCAGACTGGCAACTGGGTCCCACCCATTCACAGTCAGGTTAGCCAAACGCAGACGACAATTCTACTCCTGCAGCTTCCTCTCTCGCACTTCCCGCCTGTGGAACTCACTCCCGTATTCTTGCTTTCCTGATGGCTACGACCTCCAGAAATTTAAAAGCAAAGTTAATACTCACCTACTAACCACTGGACTCTAGCTCTCTCCCCTTCCCTGTATAATCTTCACGTTCTCTCCGCCCATGTATCTGTCATTGCACCTGCTTTCTCAGCTTTCTATTGTTCCTTTCTAACTAGCTTGTACTCCTCACTCTTTTCTAATTAATCCTTCTACATTTATGTAACCCCCTGCACATCAGTGGCGTTTCTGCCTTGCTCGGGGTGAAATGATTAAAAAAAAAAAAAAAGATTCAAAAAGATTAACAAAATCCAAAGAAGGGTCTGTAAAGTTATCAGTCATGAGCTGGCATCTCAAATTCAGTCACTTGCTCACTGCAGTGATGTGGCGTCTCTCTTTATATTTTCATGGCATTATTTACACTGTTCAGACTGTTGTCATCATTTTAATGCCATGTTTATGAAGTTTCAGCCATTTTATGCTTTGACCTTCTTCAGGTGCTAGGAACCCTTTTTCAATCAGTGTAAATAATGTAAATGCTATCTCGTCTCAAAAGTATAGACAAATATTTTCATAGCAGTTGTTTTAATGAGCTCTCCATCTTAAGCATACTGGCAAGATTGTTGAAATAGATGTAAGTGTAAGTTCTATTCTGATATTGCCTTTTCTTACCTTCTGATTCTGTACTTGCCTGCCACTTACAATCTTCAAAAATTTTGATGCAGCATGAATCAGAATCTTCTGTCTTGACAAATGCTTTTCTTTTATTGTCATGTCTCTTCGTCGAAGTCTTCTCATTCACTTCTATTCTTAGTAACCTATTGAATTTTAATAGTTTAGTCACCTTGCTTGGAGTGAAATGATTAAACTAATGTATTTGTACCCAGATAATCAGATTACTATTGAAAGTCATGCCTGTACTCAATGTGGTAAAGAAGCTTGCAAATCACACACACACACATGGCTGTGTCTTTGAAAGCCTTCCTGTTTCCTATTCTGTCACAAACTTTTGAATTCTTTGATAGTTTTCGCTAATAACAGTTACCGATTTTCTTATAGTTGAGAGAAAATGCATGAAACCTTTAGTTGTGGTCAGTCACACAATTCACTGGATATTTGCTACGAAAAACTATGGTTCTGCCATTTAATATAACACTGAGCCCTTTTCGCTAGTGTGCCTTTGTACTATACCCTCTTAAAAATTGATTAGTTTATATTTTATTTAAATTATGTGCTTTGATATATGGAGTAGACTTTGAGAGCCTAGTATTGTTGATCACTATTTTGCCTTCAGTATAATGCTTCATGAGACCCTAATGTTTCCCATTCTCTCAAGCATTTCCCCTGTATGCTTCTAAAGTTTTTCTTATATATATATATATATATATATATATATATATATAGATATTATTCGTCATCCACATAAAATCCTGTTGTGCTGTATAACACCTCATCAGTGTGGCTAGACATCCACTTGCTTACAGCCGGGATTGAAACTTGATTGATTTGGTGTCAGTTGGAGTGCCTTCTCCCTAAGCTATATGGCAGAAAGAAATTTTAGCATGTTTTATATATATATCCCCTCCAAAGAAGAAAAATAATGGTGTTTTTCCAACATTTCTATTTGGCCAGATGGGAATTTCTCCTTCCTGTGAGTTTGGTTGTTTTGTGGATAACTTGTAACATTTGATCTCACTAAAGGAGTATAAAATGCAGAAATAACAGTTCATGACTAACAGATGATTGCATAAAACATTTAATTGAGGTCAGTTAATGTTCAACAGGAATATATATATATATAAATTTATATACACACACACACACACATATATATATATGTGTGTGTGTGTGTGTATGCTGAAATTATCTTGGACTAACTAGGAAACTTTCCCTACTAATTCTGCAAAGCTGGTCCTACTGAGAACTTTTCATCTTGTAATGTATATTTACATGTATGTGAGTGTCTAAATGCATACTTGTGTCTCTTCACATGCTCACAGTAAGCTGATAACAAATAAATAATTATAGGCTGTCTAATAAATTGCCAAGATAATCAAGTAAAGACAGTTCTTCAAAATCTTTCATCCAGTTCCACTCCCCTCTTCCCCACAATGATTTTTTGGCAGGGTTGTAATATCATCAACAGCAAAAGCATTAGTGGCAGGTGTACTGCAAAATGCAGATAATTAATGGTGGTACACAGATTTATCGCAATTGGCTTAGTTGCAACATTCTACTTAGATTTGAAATGTTTGACCTAACTGCCTGTAATTCTAATTAGAACAAAATATTGATTTGAATGCTATTGTCTGAATTTATTTGAATAATAAATATGTTTACAATTATCTTGAAGTTTGTATGAGTTTTATTAAGGTTTTCTTTCATTTATCCCATTTTTGTGTAAGTAATCAGATTGGGCTAAAAAGGTATAATTGCTATTATACATGATGGGTATTTAAAAATATATAACCTCATCTACTTTGCAAGATCTGTCCAAATATTATGTTTTGTTGGCAAGGGCTTTGTATTGGAGTTAACCCCCCTCCCGTGTGTGTGTGTGTGTGTGTGTATGCAATGAATATCAGCTCGGAATGAGAATTCAAAGCCAAGTGTGAATTTCAGTTGAATTTGTTGTAATTGCTTAGGTGCAAATACCCTTGGGAAAGGCATGAATCCATATCTTTTTACTTCAACTATGAGTTATATAGCAGGAAAGATTGAGTTTGTTAGCCTTGGTTGGCACAGTCTACCACAGAGAGAAATGACAATCTACTGCGGGAAAATCTTTGCCTCATCAGTCATGTGTCAAAAGAGACATGATTAACTAAGTGTGTATCACATATTGCACTTAGCTGACTGAGAAATATATATATATATATATATATATATATATATATGTACAAACAAATTTCATTGAATAATATAGACATTGTATCTATTTTTATACTGATCTTTCCAACTGTCTGATCAGTGTCTTGATGTTAAGATGAAATTTATCAAGGAAAGTGCCCTAGTTTTTTAAACACATGTACTTTTGACCGTTTCAAAGATTTTTTTTTCAGGGGCTTTATATATTAGGAGTGGGTAGCAAAAAACAAATCTTAGTAAACTGGAAAGGTTAAGAAGTTCTGGAGAGCCATGATTGGCCATGTCCTGAATACATGCCATGTAAATCAAGAAAACATCAATTATTTGAATTCTGAAATAATCTTAAATTAATATTTACTTTATTTTTAATGTATTTACATTAAATAGCATAAAGTAACTGTCATAAAAAGCAAATCCTTTATATATTATTAATGTTTTGGCATGTCTTTTTCTTGTTTCATTAATGTGACCTTTAACACTATATATATATATATATAAAATGTGAAGTAGGTATTGCTGTCCTCTTTCAAACACATGTGGCAATTGATCATCTACCACTTGAGGAAAAATAGCTCAACATGTTCTATCTCTAAGTTTGCAAATCACCTGAAGTCTTTGGGAGACATATCTATGTCCATAAAAGTTGAGCACCTTTTTATTTTACTGTGCTCTCACTTGTAATCCATGGTGAGAGCCCACCATATACATTTATATATTTCTGCAGTAAATTTTATCTTAGGCATATCAGATTAAATAAATTGCAAAAATTGTGTCTGCTTATTTGACTCTGAACTAAAAATATTAAGCAGACTCTCATTAACCTGAGAACACTAAGCATGTGTTTACCCAGTGCAAATGACACTGTTTTAATTACAGTTTTCAGTACCTTATTTTTTTTACCTAAATAATGTTTTTCAGTTCCTATTAACATTAATTCAAAGTACAAATTTTGAAGTGCCTGCATGTAAAATATTTCAAATAAAAAGTTATATTCAATATATTTTTTGATATTTTCATAATTGGGTATGATATACCCATAGTTTTTTTTAAAATCATATCACCCTGAGCAAGGCAGTAACGCCACTGATGTGCAGGGGGCTACATAAGAGTGAAGAGATTGGAAAAGAGAAAACTGGAAACCACATCCTAAACAGGGAACAAGGGATGAGCCGCTTCACCTGTTCAATGGACAAGGGTGGAGTGTAAACTGGGCCATAGTTTAGTCTATCTACTCCAATTAAGTTAGTAGTGGTGTAACTTTAATTGATGACTAGTGTTCCAGGGTTAATAATGATTTCCCAAACAATGTTGTAGATGAACAAATAAGACAATATTTCAAAACCCTCAACACACAGCATATGGTACAGAATATGGTACTTCGACAAAAGGCCTAAACATATCAAACTCTTTTATTGCAACCAGATGCATGATAACTGCAAACAGGATGAAATAAAAATTTTAAAAATCTCATTCATTCTAATATATCTCCTGTGAATCCTAATTAAAATTAATAATATATTACAAAAAATACAATACTACTAATTTAATTATCGGTCATAACTTCTCCCCATCAATTGATGTATTACATAAAACCAACAGGGTACCTAGTGGTGGTGTAATGGTTAGCAAGATGTCTTGCTTGAATCATTACAATTGATGAGTTTGATCCTCACTGGGTGTCCCTTACTTTTGACTGTGTACCACGTCTAAGCTATGCTTAGAAAATCACCTTCCTCCAGGTTTGGGATTTGGTCACAGGACTAACAACCTTGCCCCATAAAAAAACAGTTGTTATGAAAACAGCAAAAATGCTGCCCTACAAACCATTGGGTGTAGCAGATGATGACCAACATTATATATCAATTCAAATGTCCCTTGGGAGAGTGTATTTCCAACAAAAAACAAATATATATTTGTTTTACAAAAACTGCATTAACAAAGCGTCTTATATTACACATGTCTGACCCTTTGTCCATCTCTAGACATCTACAAAAACATTCCTGTCTATATTTACAATATAAAAAATAATGATTGATAACACAACTATCTTACACCAAGAAAACAACAAAAGCAAACTATAGATCCTCAAGGCAATGTTCATTAAAATAACTTAAGCAATCAATTAATAAAATCAGCTATGAATGCTGTAGTAATGTTCTAAAATTATTATAAAAAGAACAGTTTTTTTTTAATGTTCATGACACATTATGACATCATGTTCTAATGAATGTTAAGCAATTTGTCAACCATTATATTTGAAGCAAGAAAACATTTTACAGCAATTTTTAGCAACACAGTTTTGAGGTTATTTTTGTTACCACAACATACTCCTCTAAAGATGATCTTGGAAGGAGACTGAAAGTACTTGGGAACATTGAGAAATGAATAATAAAATCAACTGTCAAAGTTACAGTGCATTTCTTACATCTTTCAATTATAATACACAAAAATTATCAGTGAGTATGACCATATATATATATATATATATATATATATATATATATATATATACACACACACACCACACACAGTGTTGAAATGCCTAGATGTAACTATCAATTCACTTTTAATATATTTTTTGCACTTCTTGTCTGTTGATGTCTCTTCTGGTTTTTTACTTTCCAGCCACCTACAATCTTTAAAATGTTAAAGGCAGCATTATTTACTAACTCCTGTTTTCCTTTCATTTTGTTTTTTATTGCTCTATTTGCTTACTAAAATCCTCCCATTTTCTTTCACTCTTTGACACATTTGGAACTTTCAATATATTTTAGTAGCTTGTCTTTTGCAGATGAAATCATTAGTAATTTAGTGTGAGAAATCCATTGTGAAAATAACAATGTCAGCTCTCTAATTCAAATCTTCATTCTATATTGTTTATTATATGTAATAGAAATTATTCAAATTCTAAAATAAAGCTGCTTCTTTTTTTTTTTTTTTTTTTTAAATCAAGTAGTTACTCACAGGTTCAAATGTTGGCATGACATTGACTATACAGGCAGAATAAATCAAAGGTTGAAAGTTAGGATAAGTCAACTTATACTGGCCAAAATCCAAAAGGATTACATAACGATAGCAATAAGCTCATTATTTGAATTCTGAAATTAAGCATGTTAATTATAATATTGAACTGATCATTGTTCACACTTTTACCATTCATCATAACTTTTCAGGCTGATTATCCTTCCATCAAGGATAAAGTGTCTTTTGACAAGACTAGAATATTAATTCCATATTTTAGCTCTTTTGTAGCAAATGACATTACAAATTTGTCTTCAAACTTTTTAGTACAAATTTACAGCCATATTGTCAACTCTCAAATCTAGATCTTCATGCTATATGGATGCCCAAATTTGATAACAAAAGGTGCTTCCCAAAAGTTGATCAAATATGAAGAGGACAATTTTGTTAGAAACAACATCCTCATGTATGACAGTGAATGCTGACAATCCTTGAATCAATTGATATTGGGTACTGCAGAAGGATGCCAAGAATACCATGAAATGAATGACAAAAGAAAATTGAAACCAAAAGGACACTTATGCTTCACATCAGAAAGAAATTGTTGAAATTTGTAGGGTATATGAGGAAAGATGGTTTGGAGAATTTAACACTGAAACGACAGAAGAAAGCAGTAAATAACACATCTCTCAATAAGTTCCTGGCCTGACATATAGATGGCACCACTAATAAAAGTCTGTATAAGTACTAACCTTCAAATGGCATATGACAAAACTTGGGCACAATCAGTTTATTAGTTTATAAATTAGTTATCTAAGGGAAGCTACCGTTGCAAATTTACAAAACAATAGAAAAAACTGAATTTCATGTGTTGATAAGCATTGCTTTCTGATGAGAAAAAAATACTGTCCAAGTGAAGTAATGGCTTGATAAATGTTATTCAAACTCTGCTGTGTTGGAAACAATGGTTAAGAGGTGGTATACTGACTTTAAATGCGGTTGTACAGACACAAATGATGCTGAATGCTCAGGTTACCCAAAATTAGCAGTTGTTCCAGAAAACACCGAAAGATTTCACAAACTCACTTGTAAATTGAAGTAGCATGAAATAGCAGAGGAGTTGAGCATATCAGAAGACAGTGTATTCACCATTTTGCATGAACATTTGTCAATGAGAAAGTGGTGTTCAAAGTGTGTGCTGCATTTGCTCACAGTTGATCAGAAACATTGACAATTCAGAGCATCGTTTGCAACTGTTTCTGCATAAATATGTGACAATAGATGAAGCATAGATCCACCACTTCACTCCAAAATCAAATCAGCAGTCAACTGAGTGGACAGTAGCAAGTGAAAGCCATCTAAAGTTGACCAAAGACACAAACATCAGCAGGCAAGGTTTTAGCCTCCGTATTTTGGAATGCACAAGGTGTTTTGCTCATTGATTACCTTGAGAAAGGAAGAACCATCAATAGTGACTATTATATATCATTATTGATGTGTTTGAAGGAAGAAATTACCAAAAAACAACCACAAAAGAAAAAAACTTTCAACAAGTCAATGTATCGTGTCACAATTGCAATGATGGCAAAACTACATGAACTCTACTTTGAACTGCTTCTGCATCCACCCTATTCTCCAGATCTGAGCCCCAGTAGTTACTGGCTGTTTGCAGGCTTCAAAAGAATTCTCCAGAGAAAGAGATTTGGCTCCAATGAAGAAATGATACTGGAAACTGAGGCATTTTTTGAGGACAAAGACAAATCATTCTACAAAAAACATAAAGGAAGACGCTCTCTTTAATAGGGATAAAATTTAGTAAAAGAGTTTTTCACAAGAGACATGTCATTTTCATATTTCTTGGCACGCGAGAGTTTTCCTCAGATGTATAAATATAGTTAAAAGTTGTTTTATTTTTTGTGGGGAGGTATTTAACTAAGAAGGTTGTGATAAAAAGTGATAAGATGAAGAAAACAAGCCAAGCAAATATTGATTGCAAAAGTTCTCTTACAATTCCAATGATTTGAGTGACAATGCTTTTTATCAAGTTAAGTAATGTCAATTCTTCAATATGACAGTGAATGCTGGACAATATCATTGAAGATGAAGGAAAAACTCGAAGCAACTGAAATGTAGTTCTACAGAAGGATGCTGCGAATATCATGGATCAAGCATGTGAGCAATGATGAGGTCTTAGAAATGATGAAAACGAAAAGGAAATTAATACTGAGACAGCTGAAGTTCCTAGAACATGCTATGAGGAAAGAGGGCTTGGAGAATCTGATACTAACAAGCCAGATAGAGGGTAAAATAGACAAGGGAAAGTAGCAGATAACATATTTGAAGGACCTAATCAGGTGGATGATGGCACAAGAGTTGCATGGTGTAACAGGAGAAGGTGTGCTAAGAGCCAACAGGGATAGGGAGATGTGGAAAGCCATGATTGCCTACATCCTGACAGGACAGGGCACATAGAAGAAGAAGAATCAAGTATCTGTTTGATAAATTCTTATGTAATTTTCTAGGATGACAAGTTATCATTATTTACACTGTTTACTTTTAATTAATTTATGTTTTAATACCTCCTCATACCACTAAATTAACTAATATGCAAATAGCCTTGGAAAAAGTGAATCGATGTCTTTTCCTCAGCTATAGTTTAAACAGTATCTGTGTCTTAGATAGCCAGAAAAAAAATTATCAAAACCTTTACCTTACATAATTATATCAGACTAGCATTATTGCCCGGCATTGCTCGGGTGTAATGAAAGCTTTAAAACTAATTCATGGCCCTGGAGCTCAGACTCTTTAAACGTTGGCATGAAAAACGTAGGTTGTTAAAACTAAGAACTACAATTATACCTACTTAGAGCAAAACACAAAGCAAAAACCAAAATAAAAGGACTGAAAATCTGATTTTGATCAGACCTAATAGGTTATTGGGGTATCGATTTCCAATATTGGAGTCAAATAAGTCATTTAAGCATAAACTAACCTAAGTAAGTCCATGAAAACATCATACCCATCGGGAGTAAAATTGGAGAAAATGAGCCATACTGATAGCTGAATATCAGATTTGATGAGATTCAATACAATATTGGGGGGGTATCGATTTCCGATATTGGGGAAAATGAGTTGTCTGAGAACATCTACTAATGTTTGAAACTAAAAACTATAATTTTACCAAGTTAGAGCAAATTCTGCAGCAAGAACCATGATAAAAGGGCTGAAATCCTGATCTTGATCAGACCTGATTAGATATTGGGGTATCAATTTCTGATATTGGGGAAAATTGAAAAAATT
Organism: Ascarosepion bandense; assembly: GCA_037127315.1. NCBI lineage: Eukaryota > Metazoa > Mollusca > Cephalopoda > Sepiida > Sepiidae > Ascarosepion > Ascarosepion bandense. Next base: position 5,981,459 of record JBBBDQ010001362.1, read on the forward strand.
AAGTAGCCCCCGACCTGACCAGAAGCCTAAAGAAAGTTTGGTGAGAATTGGATAAAAATTGTGGATTTGTATAAAGGACATACAGACAGACACACAAATACACACAAACATCTTGCCTTTTATACATATATATATATATATATATATATATTGGTTGTGCAAGAATATTAACTTAATAGATTCAGCTGGGTAAAGTTTCCAAAATATGAGGCCAGTTCTCTTGGAGGAAGAATGTCCAAACCTACAGATTTTATCAACTGGAATGTTATCTTGAAACAAATATCAGGAGAAAACTGATAACTGTAAAAATTTTGAGTCAAATACAAGCATTGATTGACTGTTGATGGGAAAGAATTGACAAAATAGATTTGAGCAGAAATTGAGAAATATTTTCTTTTTTTTCTCCAAAACACTTAAAATGTTCACAGAAATGTTCAAAAACATTTTGTATTTCCCTATATAGATTTATTTGAACACAGACCAAATGTGTATAGATTTCTTTTTTAATCTGGTAAAGATAGATATTTTTATATAGCATGAAATAAAGACACTTTTTTCTTTTTGTCTACAGTTCCTATTTTAGAAGCAACATGTTTCTGCAGATATTTGTGTGTGTATATATATATATATATATGTGTGTGTGTGTGTGGTAAATGAATTATGTTCATATTCACACCTTTACATCCATAAAGGTAATATGATTTAACTTTTATGTATTGAAATATATTTATGTATGAAGATAATTTTACACACACACAGTGACATGCATAAGTTTTTTTTTTTTTTGTTTTTTTTAATCATATCACCCCAATATCACCCCAAGCAAGGCGGTAACACCACTGATGCACAGGGGGCTACGTAAGAGTAAAATTGGAAAAGAGAAAACCGGAAACCACATCCTAAACAGGGAACAAGGAGTGAGCCTCTATACCTGTACAATAGACGTGGGTGGAGTGTGAACCGAGCGATAGTTTAGTCTATCTACTCCAATTGTTTGTAGTATTGGTTACATGTTATAACTCTAGTTTATGTTCACCATTTTGCCTGATATTTGCCAAGTAATATCTCGTAAAGTTGTTTTAGTTGTATGTGAAAGGAAAATTAAAAACTTATGGTTGAATCCATTTCTTTATCAAAGTTCAACATTACCCTATGCAAAAGTATTGGATACATCAGTTTTATATTTTGTTGCGAAGCATCTGTTTTGTTTCACTGCTTCCAGTCGCTTTCTATAGTTGGCTACAAGTTTTCCACACTGATCCACCGTTACTTTACCCCATTCTTCCTTGCATAATTCCTCTAATTGCTTGATATTTTATGGATTCCGCTTATGAACTTTAACCTTCAAAGTATTCCACAAATTCTCAATTGGATTCCAGTCAGGAGACGGACTTGGCCAATTGAGAGAACGAATACCATTATTTTCAAACCATGAGTTTTTAATTTTCCTTCCATGTACAACTAAAACAACATTACAAGATATTACTTAGCAAATATCAGGAAAAATGGCAAACATAAACTAGTTATAACAGAAAATAACATGTATCTAATACTTATGCGTGTCACTGTATGGGTAGTAGTTTGTAGTTTTTCACATGTTCTAACATAATATATATCTGTCTTAGTAGTACAAACTAATGGGTTGACAGTCCACTGTTTGTAGTGATTTACTTTATTAAGAGTGCTCGATACTTAGAACATTATATACAGTAACGTTTTTATAAGAATATGACAAAAGCATAGTTTACTGCACCACAAGAGCCATTGTGTTTCGATACTATCTTATTAGCTCCTTGTCAGGCAGTGAAATGTTGCAGCAAACTGTTTTTATTACAAACTTATATATATTTGATTTTTTATTTATGTTGCTGAAAGAATACCCTTTTTGGCAGATTTTCCTGCTAAGTTTAAAAGATTAAAATTTGGGTCAAGAGCAAAATGTTAAACAATTACAATGTCTGTCACAATTGTTTGGCATAACATATTTTTACATTTTTAATGTTGATATACCCAAATACACACAAAACTTGTACATTTACTTATATATACATAGCTATACCTCCCACATATATATATATATATATATATAAACTTATTTATAAATGGAACTTTGTGTGTGTCCATTACCTATAGATTCCGAAGTGGCTGAACTGATTTTTTTGAAAATTTACACAGTTGGACTATAAGTGTCTGCGAGTGTTCTTAGCTAGGTTTTGTGTTGAGGTACCCCTCGATAAATATTGAAAATTGATAATCGAAAAAATCAGGTTATAGAAGGAGTGGTTTGATTTTAATCAAATTTGAGACACTCATAGACAAAGACATAAGAAACGATATTCAGAAGATGCAAGGTTGAAGTTCTTACAATAGTGCAGAAAATTGATATATATATATATATATATATATATATATATATATATATATAAAAGGCAAGATGTTTGTGTGTGTGTGTGTCTGTTTATCTGCCTGTATGTCTGTATTTTTTTCAGCCCTTTTATTTTAGTTTTTGCTTCGGGTTTGGCTCTACGTAGGTATAATTGTAGTTCTTAGTCTCAGCCATGATACCATTTACCCAGAGGACTTATTTAGTCTTCAAAATTCAGTTTACAACAAAAAAACTTATTTGATATCGATACCAGGAAATCAAAATTTGACTTTCATCCATTCATTTTTCTTTCAGTCTACAGTTTCGCTTTAACTGGAAATAACTATTGCTTTTTAGTCTTTCGTGCCAACGTCCATAGAGTCTGAGCTCCAGGACCATGGATTAGTTTTAAAGCTTTCATTACTTCCAAGCAACACCGGGCTATACTGCTAGTATATACATACACACCTCAATGTATAGTAATACAAAGTGTTCCTGGAAAGTTATCAGCCTTTTCACAAATTCAGTCTTCTGATAAATTATAGGAAGTATAGGAATACTGATTATGAGAAATGAGTAACGTCTGTAATTTTTCATTGCCCGTCTTGTACATATCACTATGCATTTTTGTTGGCATGTTAGAATTGTATACATATCAGTTGGAGAACTGTCAGAAATAGTCACTCTTACCAATAACTTTGGAAATCAGATAAAACTTGATGGTTGTGCAAGTATTTAGGAATAAGTACACATATGAATACTTTTAAATAGACTCAATGTAAACATATCAAATTCAATGGCATTTAAGAATCCATTTTTTTTTCACTAATGGTGGCTCAAAAAATATTGTCCAGTTGTATATGCCAAGTTATCTGGTCGGCTAATGTTTACCCAGACAGTTTTAACAGCCAACGTATCTGCTGTCATATTTCCACTTCTAGTTTTCTCGATTTGCTGTTAGATAAAATTCTTTATGAATTCATTTACCTGGCTAAATTATGAGTATTAAAGTATAATATAACTTCTATGTGCCCTGTCCCTTCAGGACGTAGGCAATCATGGTTTTCTATGTCTCCCTATCCCTGGTGGCTCCTAGCAAGCTTTCTCCTGTTAAACCACACAACCCCCGTTCTGTTATCCACCTGATTAGATCCTTCAAATATGTTATCCGTTGCTTTCCCCTGTCTCTTTTTCCCTCTATCTGGCCTGTTAGTATCAGATTCTCCAAGCTCTTTTTCCTCATTGCATGTCCCAGGAACTTTAGTTGTCTTTTCCTGATGCTCAGTGTTAATTTCCTTTTCATCTCCATTCTTTCTAAAACCTTGTCATTGCTCATATGCTCAATCCATGATATCCACAGTATCCTTCTGTAGAACCAAATTTCAGCTGCTTCAAGTTTTTCCTTCATCTTCCAAGATATTGTCCAACATTTACTGCCATATTGAAGAACCGACCTCACATAGCAATCCAGTCCTCTCCTCTCTGTTTCTAGTGAAATTGTGCTGTTTCTTAATACTTTACTCAACTTTTGGAATGCTTCTTTCACCATGCCAATTTGCCTTCAGATCTCAGTGTTGCATTTTCTGTCTTCTGTTAGAACACTTCCTAGGTATTTAAATTTTTGTACCTGCTTGATTTTAGAGTCCCTCACCTATTGTATTTGGCATTTTGGGTTGCCTTTTTTGGTGATGACCATTCATTCAGTTTTCTTGCAGTCTATTTGTATTCCTTTCATGTCACCCTCTTCAGCTACCTTCTGTGTCTGCTATCAGCACTGTATCATCTGCATACCTTATATTGTTTAAATCGTGGCCTCCGATGACGAGTCCTGGCATAACTTGTAGGGTTCTCTGAATAGTTTCGCTGTATAAGTTGAATAGATCCGGTGAAAAGATGCCTCCTTGTCTTACGCCCTTTTCAATCTAAATCTAAACTTATTTATAAATGGAACTTTGTCTGTGTGTGTGTATCCATTACCTATAGACTCCGAAATGGCTGAACCGATTTTCTTGAAAATTTACACAGTTGTACTATAAGCATCTCTGAGTGTTCTTAGCTAGGTTTTGTGTCGAGGTACCTCCGATAAATATCGATAATCGAAAAAAAACGGGTTATAGAAGGAGTGGTCTGATTTTAATCAAATTTGATACACTCATAGACAAAGACATAAGAAACGGTATTCAGAAGTTTCAAGGTTGCAGTTCTTACAATAGTGCAGAAAATCGATTTTATATATATATATATATATATATATATATATATATATATATATATAAAAGGCAACATGTTTGTGTGTGTGCCTGTTTATCTGCCTGTATGTCTGTATTTTTTTTCAGCCCTTTTATTTTAGTTTTTGCTTCAGGTTTGGCTCTAAGTAGGTATAATTGTAGTTTTTAGTCTCAACTATGATACCATTTATTCAGAGGACTTATTTAAGCCTTCAAAATTCAGTTTATGTTGAAAAAAAACTTATTTGATATCGATACCAGGAAATCAAAATTTGACTTACTTCCATTCATTTTGTTTATCAGTCTACAGTTTTGCTTTAACTGAAAGTAACAATTGCTTGTTAGTCTTTCGTGCCAATGTCCAAAGAGTCTGAGCTCCAGGACCATGTATTAGTTTTAAAGCTTTCATTATACCCGAGCAATGCCGGGCTATACTGCTAGTCTTAGTATAATTGCTGAATTCGTTATCTGTCCATAAATAACATTATTACTTTGCACAGTAATATCCCAGGGCAGCATTATACTTTCATTTTCCATTACTGCAGGTGTTTCTTACACCACTTTTCTGCTTGTTTTATTTTGTATTTATCATATAACATCCAGAGTACAACACACAAGATATTGTCATTGTTATTACTGGTACTTTAATTATAAAAAGAATTATTATGAAAATTAAAGTTGGAATTGTTATAAACATCTTTGTTTTGAAGTTAAAAATTTCTGATCTTGGATGAAATAAGTGATCATCTAATCATGTCATACCTATCACATATATCTTCGTTTTTTAAAATTTTATTTGGGCATCTCTTGGTATCTAAAAGAAACTAGAAATTAGTGTAACAATGGTGAAAAATACAGATGGTGATCATAGTTGCAGGGATCAGCAATGTTTTTTGACATGCCATCAAATAGAATATATGATATAAATTGTTTAAATAATTGTACATAATGTTTAAGAAAAAACATGAAAATAAATAAAAATATTTTGTCTTCCGATTTAAGAATTGGCAAAACTCCAGATAAGTGAACATTTTATTGATTGCTTATACTCTGTTTAATTATTGATAACACTCAACAAAATTTATTATTAGTGTAGAAGCAACATAAATAAGAAGCAGTGCATATAACAAATGTTTAATACCAATTTTGCATTTCTACTAATTTCCGGTTAGCTCCTTTATATTGAAATACTTTTGCAAAAGAATTCCATAGCTATAATGAATAACATAAAAATTTTAAAATAATTACAAAATGCATTCATGCATGTTTTTAATAAATCACCATTGCAACAGAATACAAATTTTATTGCAATAAGTTAATCTTTATAATTTACACCTGAAGATATCTTTTATTAATGAAAAATGTTTGAATGAAGATATACTACCTAAATATATATGCCCATGCATGCATATATAATTATGTATATCCAATTTGCATCTGCACATATTTCCATGTGTATGCACAATTGTCTAAATTCTTTTAAATTATTTCCATGAAAATGACCAATGATGTTAAAAATACATGGAGCAATACACACAATTTCGGCAAGTTCTTTTACAATTTATACTTAACACCAGGAGAAACTCACCAAATGCATTACGATATTCTTTTTCTGTTCTACTTATTAAAACCTGTTTAAATGAAGGATTGCTACCTAAATGTATTAGATTTAAATGATATGAATAAATATATATGTGCGTGTGCATGTGTTCATGTTTGCTGTCTGCTTGGGGGGGATAATCCAATACAAAACGGACATTGAGCCAACACCTGTGGCACTCAGCCATCTTTGGCTTCTTTCATCATCATTTTCATCATTGTTCACGCCACCATCTTTGGCAACACATCCAATTGCAAGCATATTCTCAGTGCCACCTAGTGGCATTGCTTTAAACTTTTTCCTTTTTTTTCTTTTTTTTTTTTTTGATGCATTTATATATTCTTGGCACTAAATTGGCCATTTTTATACTTTTCTCAAAACTGTTGATATTTGTTTATATATAACTGCACTATCAACTTATATTGCTCATAATCTGCAAAATAAATGTATTATTTAAGCATATTGTGAAATTAACAGAGATTTACCTGAAGCTGTCTCACACTCTCTCTTATACACACACACACATATTTTATATATATTTATATATATATCCGAGTGAATACAGAACAAAGAAAGAAATCTTAAAATGTCCAAAACATTAAATTTAAAACAGTGCTCGATATAATATATAGAGCTGTGAATATTTATTATGAATTATATTTTAGAACATGTACATACATGTTCTAAAATATAATTTATAATAAATATATATATATATATATATATATATATATTTAGATTTATCCATATATATTTTATATTGACATACAAGGAAACATATGTATGAAGTAAGATATATATATATATTCAAAACACAAAACTAAAATATATCATAAACAAAGAGAAACTAATAACACCTAAAATAAAACCTCCTTGAAGAAATGATCAAAAGAAATGATTAAAAGCACTTGGGACAATGGACACTATGAAAAGCTTTCTACTCCTAATTCAAACCAAAATGAAAAATGTAAAAATGTAATAAGCAAAAAAAAAACAGCTAGGAAAAGTCTTTAATCTAACATGTTTCACTTTAACAAGCTTTTTCAGAGAATTTTTTTAAAGATTTTTGTTCATCTTTAAAAAAAAAATCCCTGAAGCATCTTGTTGAAGTGAAACATGTTAGATTAAAGACACTTTTTTCCCCTACTTGTTCTTTACATATTCTATTCATCTGGTCAGATTTAGATTCCATGTATTCAACTCATCTATTTGCAATGACCTTTCTTTTAAATCTCATTCATTAAATATGGCAGATAAGGATAATTTAATTTTTTTGTAGTTTTACCAACATTTTTACATTTTTCATTTTGGTTTGAATTAAGAGTAGAAAGTTTTTCATAGTGTCCATTGTCCCAAGTGCTTTTAATCATTTCTTTTGATCATTTCTTCAAGGAGGTTTTATTTTAGGTGTTATTAGTTTCTCTTTGTTTGTTTATGATATATTTTAGTTTTGTGTTGAATATATATATATATATATATATATATATATATCTTACTTCATACATATGTTTCCTTGTATGTCAATATAAAATATATATGGATAAATCTAAATATATCCATCTGAGCAAATATTTAAGTTATAAAATGTTTACCTAAAATTGTAGTTAAGCTCCATTCAGTAATAGCTATTAGTGAGCATAAGTTTTTAAATATACAGTATTTTAGGTATTAATACATTTGTACAAAATGGATATATATATATATATTTATATATATATATATTTTTCCACAGATAGTCCTGTTTCCCTGTATGACAGCTCGTCAATACAATTAGACATCAGATTGCTCCTAGCCAGGATTGAAACCTAGCTGAATTGATGTTGTATTCTACCTCTATGGGTGCTCAGTGGAGGAAGGCAGATTTTAGCGTGTTATATTCACAATGTAGCGAAGTGTTGAAATTCATTATTGAATTATATATTTATATATACATATTCACATTTTCTTTATCAGTATCATTCCATGCAAGGCAATAAAGCCACTAAGACACAAATGGTGACAGTATGGAACAATTAACAGAAACATTAATAATGAGCAAGAAGAGAAAAGAATAATCAGGAGGACAGTAGATAGTAACTGACATTGCAATTAAATTTTTGCAAATTAATGTTGGCTAGAAAGTATAAAGCCAGAAAAGAGTTCACGAGTGATAAGTTTGAGAAAAATCTAAAGGCCAATATACTCAGTTAAGTGTCATACGTGATACATGCTTGGGCGATCATGTCTCAAAAGAGACATGACTGACTGGGCAGAAGATTATCCCACAGTAGGTTGCCATTGCTTTCTGCGGTAGACTGGTTGCCGACCAAGGCTATAGAACCCAATCTGTCCTGTTATTTAACCCATAACTGGAAGGAATAGATGGATTAATACCTTTCCCAAGGGTATTTGCACGTAAGTGAATGCAATGAATTCGGCTGGAATTCCAACTCGGGCCCCCCGATTTCTTGTTCCGAGCCGATATTCAATGCACCACAATGCACATCCAATCTACTACTGTGCTTAAATTTAAAAAAAATATGTGTATTTGTCTTCATATATAACTTTTTTCTGTCGGACTCACTAAGCCACTAAAATGAGGAGTTATATAAGCATTAAAAATGAGCGGAAAGAGAAAAGAGTAATCGGAAGAACAGCACATAGATAGCGATTGGCACTGCATTTAACATTTTGCAGATTTAAAGTTGGTAGGAATGTGTGGTTCTGGAAGGGAGTTCTGCAAGTGAAAAATGTGAGAAAAACTTAACATAGAACTTACGACTGCATTTAGTCAACTCAACTGTAAATTGATGAAATCTAGATGCCACTCTGGTACTGTGCGTAAATTAAAAAATATACATGCGTTTGTCATTATATCATAGGATGTGTGGGTGCTGTAATGGATAGCAGCTGAGAATAAGAAATTAGAGAATTTAGTCTGTTACATTTACTTAAGCACAAATATCCTTGGAAAACAAACCCAACCATGTGTTAAATAGCAGGTGAAATTGGGCTCTTCAATGTTAAATTATGTGTGGGTAGTCTGACTGTTCAGTTCTCAGAGGTTAATTGTTGAATCCAAGAGAATAAGACAAGACTGGGTAGTAGGAACTTGTTCACATAGGGACATGTGAGGAACCCTGGAGAAAACCTGCCCTTCACACAATTCTATTACACTGGATGCACCACAAGTTGAGTTCATGACACTTGTACACAAATGCACTTGCAAAAGATATGAAGCTGTCTTCTTTTATTTCAAGCTATGGGTTAAATAGCAGTGTAGATTGGGCTCACCTTTCAGCTTTGTAAAAAAATACAAGAAATTTTGTCTAAAATACAGACACCAAATAATTTTTGAAAATGACTGAGACAGTCAAGATATACTCAGACAAAATAACTTTAGAAAGCTTATACATATTTTTATCACAATGCAGAACATTTTTAAAAACTAAAATACAGAAACAAATATTTAAACTGTCATTGTCAGTTGAATTTAATAAAACTTATTTTCATATATATATATATATATATATATATATTCATCATCCACATAAAAGCTTGTTTTGCTGTATCACAGCTCATCAATGTGGCTAGACATCCACTTACCTCCAGCCAGATTCGAAACTCAACCGATTTGGTGTCAGTCGAAGTCGTTAAGCCATAGGTACATGGAATTAGAGAAGGGAAATTTTATATGTACACACATTTTGGGGAAGAAATACTTAATTCATTTTACAGCTTGATCCATTGCAGGTTATTTAATCCCAGGAAATATATTTTGATTGTAAGAATTTATTTATTCATTTATTTTTTTATTTTCTTTCTGAGATAATAATTTAATGATAGAAGTATTACTAATTATTTAATGGCTGGGGGAGAGGAGATAAATTCCTGTCTTTCCCAAGGGTTATGTAAGTTAATATAACAAACCCAACTGGAATTCTCACAAGTGGAAACTGAAATGTGGTGCTACAGGAGGATGTTGAGAATCCCATGAACTGAATATGTGATTGACAAAGTTTTAGTGTAATTGGAAACCAAACAAATACGCACCTTGAATGAAATAAATGTGCATTGTGGTGCAGTGGATATCATCGGGGAGCCGAGTTCAAATTCCAGTTAAATTTCTTGGTTTCACTTACGCACAAACACCCTTGGGAAAGGTATTAATCCATTTCTTCCCTCCAGTTATGGGTTAAATAATAGGAGAGATTCAGTATTATAGCCTTGGCTGGCAACCAGTCTACTGCAGAAAGCAGTGGCAACCTACTGCAGGTTAAACACCTGCCCAGTCAGTCTTTTGAGACATGATCACCCAAAGTGTCTATCAAGTATGGGACTTAACTGACTGACTGAATAGGAAAGCAGTGAATAACCTATCTAATGTGCTTGTGTAATTAGTTATTGGAACTGAGACAAGGAGAGGTAGCAAAAAGATATCTGACTGAGAGCAACAATGGACAGGAAGTTGTGGAGAGTCATGTTCATCAATGTTTTGAACGAACATAACTAATAGAAGAAAAATTCAGCATCTACAAGTCTGGGCATTTGAGAGCCTTAAAAGAAAATTTGCTTTTCAGCAGGATTCAGACCGGCACCATTTTGTATTGAGGAAACCACATTCCATTCAATTGTGTCAAAAAAAAATTCCCACCCCAGTATAATTCAATTTTTTTTTTTTTTTAAATCGTATCACCCCAAGCAAGGCAGCAATGCCACTGATGTGCAGGGGGCTATGTAATAGTGAAAAGATTGGAAAAGAGAAAGCCGGAAACCACATCCTAAACGGGGAATAAGGGATGAGCCTCTTAACCTGTTTAATAGACGTGGGTGGAGTGTGAAATGGGCGATAGTTTAGTCTATCTACTCCAATTGAAAAAAATAAAAAATAAAAAAATAAAAAATAATAAAAATAAAAATAAAATGTAGGGGCATTGAGTTAACTAAGTTTTAACTTATTTAAAGTCCAGTAAAAAAATTTCTTTGAAAAAAATACAAAAAAAATGCACTCATTCAAATAACTATGAAACTTAAAATTAACCACAACAAAAAATTAAAATCAAATCAAATCATGACTTACTAGTAAAGTTGTTCCCAACCCCCGCCAAAAAACATATGCTCAACCAGTGATAGAAGAATTATTTTATCTTTTTGGATACTATGTGGGGGTATGGGAGAATTAATGGTTTTAAGAAATATTCATTACATTTTGATTTTTCTACATCAGTCTGCTGACTATATTCTTGTTTTTAAAACAAAGAATGGGTATTTTATTCATAATCTGACATTATTTCTTGCTGTAAACATTATATATAATGTGTATAAATAAATGCAAAAGGCTCATTTTCTTTAAGTCTCTGGAATTTCCATAAACTTGGATACAATGATAAACTACATTTGGTAGCAAAGCATTGTTTGTGAGTTTGAAGGTTTTGAGGAGCATGAAATCACCTCTTAATTGCTGTTCTCAGGTCTGCCCTGACCTGTGGCAGTAGCACCTGTTGAGACCTGAACTAGGGACAACTAGTGAACTTCTAAACATATCAGAAAGGACTATGAAAGTATAAAAATACATTGTTATAGTAAAAATGACCAACAGTACATTTTTATAGCAAAATGATCAACAATACCGATAGAAAAATGACCAACAATAAATTTTATCTGTAGTTGAAGGCAAACAATTGCATTCAAAAATATTTCAATTTCAGCATTAAATAAACTATAGAGGTTGATATACCACTAAACAAAATCAACTAACTAATCAACTGAAATGCCCAGGGTAGTAGACAATGAATTCCAGTTTTATATAAAAATGAGCAAAATTACATTACATTGTTATATAAAAATGACCAGCAATACAATTTTATATAAAAATGATCAACAATACACATAGAAAAATGACTAACAATAAAGTTTCTGTAGTTCAAGGCATACAATTGCATTCAAAAATATTTCAATTTCAGCATTAAATAAACCATAGAGGTTAATAAACTGCTAAACAACTAAACCAAACTATAAAAGATACTCTTACCATGAAAGTACAAAATTATGTACAAAATATTTGTAGTTGAAGGCAAACAATTACATTCAAAAACATTTCAATTTCAGCATTAAATAAACTATAAAGGTTGATATGTAGCATAACTCTGGATCCTGATTGGTCATCAAATTGCAAAATTCAAAATACGTCAGAGAAACGGTTTTTCCACAGCTAAAGAAAAAATCATTCTGGCAGCCACTTCACGTGACTGGATTCAATATTTAAGGATGGTCTCTAACCGGTCACAGTGGAAAGTCAGAGGAGGCATTTTGCTGACACACATCTAAAATGTAACAGCAACTTCAAATCGACCCGGAGATAAGGTCAGGTCGCACCTTGTTCTCTTTCTCTTTCTTCTTATCTCTCTCAACAATTACTACTAGAACATTTTGTACGAACTTTTGATATCTTAACTTTCTAATTGTACATTAACTTCTACAACTTATGTTAGTCTTTCTCTTTAATAAACTTCTATTTCAACATTCAAAATGTATATTTTATTATTCCACTCATCTGCATGAATGTTACATATTCCAACCTGCCGTCAACCAACCTTCTGATAATAATTCTGATGATAATTCAACATAAAATCCTGTAAGCTTTTGGGAGTTCAGTTAAGTAAGACACAAGGCTGAAACTAAGAAACATTGACACCAGGCCAAAACTAAGAAACACTGACCATTGCCCCTACACTTCAGATATGCTGCTAAACAAAATCAACTAAAACAAAATATAAAAGATACGTTTACCATGAAAATATAAAATTATGTACAAAATATCTGTAGTTGAAGGCAAACAATTGCATTCAAAAACATTTCAATTTCAGCATTAAATAAACCACAGAAGTTGATATGCTGCAAAACAAAATCAACCAACCAAACAACTGAAATATCCAGGGTAGTACACACTAAATTCCAGTTTTAAAAAATGGGTATGTCTACCAAAATATCCACTAAATGTTTATTGTAAGAATAATGTTGGGTTATAAATTCTTTTAAAAATCCATTAATTCCTTTGAAATTGCTATGAATTATTATCAAGAATATTTCAGATGTATACATTTTGGCTACTTGTGAAGAGTTTAGTCTTGCTTCAGGCCATGCCATGATTTAGGCAGTTTTGTCAGCCATTTTCTTTCAATGCCTTATGGCAAGCAATTTGATTGGCTGATCAGTCTGCCAGCAAACGATGAATGTCATGGCCCTATTTATATGAGACACTACAAGCTTCTAGCAAAAATGAAACATTCTTTCATCTTTCTGATTTTCAGATGGTGCATGTCAAAGACATTTAGACTGTCAGGTTGCATCTTAGCGTAAAGTTTTTCTCC